>JAQYXR010000176.1:0-163961 GCA_030545055.2 Neoaliturus tenellus
TTACAAATTCTTTGAATCTTTAAATTTCCTTATTTAGTGCACAGTATTACAGCTGTAATCAATAAAAACATTAATGTTTTTTGTACTTCTTAACACATTCTATCTCAAAATATAAAATAAACACAAAATTAAATATTTTGCAACAATTTAATAAAATAAATAGACTTTATACCAACCTTTTTAACTCTCTATCTGGAAAATTAAAGCCCATCCCATCTGCCTTTTCACTTTGTTACTGTTGTGAGTTACAATTTAGGTTATTCTGAAAGTTTTATTTTATTGTAAAGCAAATGTTTGGGGATTTATGTTATAAATATTGGTACTATTTAAGTACTGTATTGGTCCAAGACACCAAAATAGTAAATATTTTACTGTGAAAAAGTGCCTAGGCCTATGATACCCTTGTCGTGGGGTCCGTGCAATCAGTACGCTTTATCAAATGTTCACTTGTAAAATTTTTTGGTGTATATTTTCTGCTATAATGTTATATTTTTGAAAACTACAATAAAATTCCAACAATTTGTATACCTTGGAAATTTTATAAGATACCTAATCCAAATTTCATTTTTTAAAATGGTCAAAAGATTATGTTCTCATATACTTAGTCCGAGGTTCTCATTAGCAAAACCTTTAAGTTTCATTTTCTGACGTTTATAGCTCAGTGAATTTAGAAGAAAACAATAAAAACATATATATTGTATGAAAGAAAATGTAATTTACGTTTCGGAAGTATTATGTTTGTTTAATCTGGGATATGTTTATATTTTTTTATATGTCGAATAAAAAACTGCATTTTTCAGGGAAAGTTTAAGGTTTTAACAAAAAAGGTATAACCTTTACATTTTTTTAAAAGTAATTCAAATGGGTTGACATTTTCATGTAGGGAAATTAATTGTCTCCATTTTCACATTTAAATAAAATTTGTAGGATTTTTTTTGTTAGCTTTATTGTGGCTTGCTTTCAAAAATTTTTATTTGCCTATAACAAACTTTTTGCTACTATAACCAAATGCTTTGGTAAAAAAACCATGTTTTTACATCATCTACAGTTTGTGCTGAAAAAGAAAATATAGGCTACATACACATACAGGGCGATTCACGACGAAGTGCAGAAATTTTGGGAGCTGATTCAACACATGAAAATAAACAAAAAAGGTCATGTAAACATTCCTAAAATCCTTCGTTTAGCCGCTAGCCACCATTTTTTTTTTTTTTATGTGTAATCTATCTATAATAGGCAAGCATGTTTCATTTCCTCCTTTTTTCTCAGCTTGTGTGCATCGTAGGAGAAATCCGCACATACCGTTAGAAAGGTAAAGTCCTGTAGATGAGCAGAATCGCATTCTAATTCACATCGGACCCCAGGGCTACGCCCCAGAGGCTCTTGAAGTTTCGATGTTAATCTTATGGGAGAAGGATAATTGAGTTAATCATTAGAAAGCTGTTGTAATACCAAATACTATAAAATCAGGAATAACGGATGTTTCAGTTACCTATAAAAGATTTTGTGTTTTTGGTCGAATTTCGACCAGTGGGCGATCCCTAGTACTTATTTAATACGCTAAAAGTTTTTTTTTTTTTTTTTGCCTTGAGAACTCTTCCTACAATTTTCAACCGATTTTCAAGTTTTTGATGGTGTTGGATAGGGCTTGGTCTGTAGTTGTTTCCGCCAAAAACTGACGAGAATCGGACTGAAAATAAAGCCGCTATTCACCATTGAAATCTCAAAATTTCTCATTTAAATAACATTGGGATTAAATAAAGCATTTTAAACATCTGTTAAAATCAGCTGTAAATACGTGTAGTTTTTGTGAGTAAAGATATTCACAATATTGGATTGGTCGGATGTCATTGATTTAGAGCTAAAAGTAACTTTTGTATTGTATTAAAATAAATTGCTCGATTTCGATCAACACGTATACTAGTAATTTTTATTTCCGTAACGGATTGATGGATTTATTTCAGACTTGGCATGGACCTTTACCACAAAAATGTTAGTTTTCAGAAAAAATTATTATTTTCCGATCTGTATTTTTAATATGGCGACCATTAAACTCAAATTTCACAGTAACGACAAATTTTATCAAAATTTTATAGGAGACAAAAAAGTTAACAAATTAAGTTATCTAAACAATGATACCAAGATTGTAAAGATTTTTCTACAAATAACGGAGTTATCGCGATTTTTCTATTATATTTGCCTAAATTTGCATTAATCATAATGCAAAATGGGGGTAGTGGAATTCTACCCCAGGAAAAGTACCCCCATGAAAAAACGCTACGTCATTTTGACGTCACGAGGGACGGAGCTTAAAGTGGCATGGAGTTTTGCTCGCTGCCGGAAAAGTATCCCCAGTTTTATAAATACATTATTATTTAATTTGATTGCTCTAATTTAACATTATGGCAAACCAAACACCAGCCGGACTTCTACCCCCGGAATACTACCGCCGGAATTCTACTCCCGGAAAAGTACCCCCACGTACAAAATTTCTATTATTTAACAACAGGTATTTTATGTACGCGTTCTGTTATTTGAACAATTCGTATTACATAATAATGATATATGTTATTTTTTATAAATACCACTTGCTCTTCAGATGATCTCGTTCACTACCCTCACTCGCCGTCAGGTTCTATAATGTGATTACGTTTTATATTAGTACCAATCTTCCCTCAATCCTTTACAGGCTTTTAGTTGTGTATTTTTATTGACATCGAATAAAATATATACATTACCGTACCATGATATACTTTGATATTAGTTTTAATAGTTATTTATGCAACAAGTGCGGAAAGTGCCGATTTGCTGCACTCGAGAGAAATGTTTATGCACGAGCCGCAGGCGAGTGCGGAATAATTTCTCTCGAGTGCAGTGAAAGCACTTTTCGCACGAGTTGCATATTGAATTTTTCCTACGACTGCCAAATATTTCTTATATAAGTATAAACGTTTAATATTCACGTTAAAATACCCACTATGTGAGGTCCCTGTCTCAAGATAGTGATATTAATGATATCCTGTATTATGCACTTCCTACATTTAGTTAAAAATTTATTGGATTTTTCATGCAGAAGATTTAACGCCACTGTTTTAGCAGTTTTAGCAAGATCGTCAGGGAATAAGTCACTTAAATCACTAAAGTCACTGTCATAGTTGATCATTGCGCACCTAACTTACGTGCCGGTAGCTCACCCGTAGCTGGTTTGTAGGTTATGTTTATGTTGATTCAATAGAAAACTACCACATGGACAACAATAGATCAGATGTTTATATCCAGTGTTGCCAACTTAATTCCTGACTAATCAACGTTTCCTTGCTGGCTAATGCAAATTGTTTTGTGTTCTAATGTTTAAACACTGGAGTGCGTAAAGTAAATCTAGCGTGCGCAAAGTAAATCTAGCGTGCGCAAAGTAAATTGAATACGGCAATCACCTGTTTTGCGACGAGTATCGAGTGCGTAAACAACTGTTTTCACGGGCAGTCGTAGGAAAAATATTATGAATACCCGGGGACCGAGCATTTGCTTGGTAAACTTAAACAGTAATATTTTTTATAATAATATCATTTACAGACAGTGCGCTAAAAAGCCCAGTGCAAAAAGGCTTATATTTTGTTGTTATTGAAGCTCGTTCGCTTCGCTCACTCGTCTATTTCAATGTAGGCCTACGGGTGCTGCATCCTCGTGTATTTGTTAAAACACATTTTTATGTGTAACAATGTATCCAGAACCTCTGTATACATTGATGTGTAACATATGGATTATATTAACTTAGTCCGGCAGATACGTAGAAAGATTGTGCGTTTGAGGATAGAGATCTAAAATTTGGAACACAGATATTAAATGTACAAAGGTTTAAATTTAAATAATAATGATATATGAACACCCTGTATACATATACAGGGTGTTCGGAAACAAACGTTTCAGTAATTCAGGAGGTTATTGCCCACATCAAAATAAACAAAAAAGTTCCAGTAAACGTAAATGTCCTAAAATGCTTCGTTAACCCGCTAGCCTCCATTTTGTTTTTTACACTAAATAATTTTTATTTCCGTAACAGATCACTGTAGGCAAAAACCTTCATCATAGTAATACTCATATTCAAGAAAAACTTTTCTAATATGTATTTTCAAAATGGCGGCCAATTTAAAATTGTAAACTGAAATATCTCAAAACCGCTAAATTTTACAAAAAATTTACTTAATATAAAAAAGTTGACAAATTTATTTATTTAACCAATGAGACCAAGTTTGTAATCATCTGACAACAAATAATGGAGTTATTGAGATTTTTCTTCTAAAATTAGGGGTCGTCCATAAATTACGTCATCTGAAAATAGGGGGGGAGGGTCCAGATTGAAAATGACGGTAAGGTGATGTGCAAGGGGGGGGGGGGTTGGCTTTGATATGACGTCATTTTAAATATGATGTTTTATATCAAATTTTAACAGTAAAACAATGATAAATTCTAACACAACTCAACTATTATAAAATAACTATCTATGAAATACATTAGACATTAGACTATTTTAAGGCGTTGTTTTATAGTTTATTTTTCCTTTGAGAAAATCATTTTGGCTTTATTTCTGAAAGTAAATTCAGATTTGATTGGACAATTTTTTTTTAGTTTATCATGTAGTGTATAAAAAGCATATTTTTACTTAAAACGGAGGTTTGTTAAAAATGACGTCATTTTTCAGAGAGGGGGGGGGGGGGTCAGACAAATTATGATCGTAAGATGATTTTAGGGAGGGGGGGTCCAAAAAGTGCCAAAAAGCGATGACGTAATTTATGGACGGCCCTTTACCTAAATTTGCATGCATTTTAATGGAAACTCAATGATTTTATGCACAAAAATGGCAATAACTCCGTTGTCTGTGCTTCGATCCTTACAATCTTGGTTTCATCAGTTAGGTAATTTTACTTGTCAACTTTTTTGTTTCTTGTAAAGTTTTGTTAAAATTTAACGGTTTTGAGATATTTGAGTTTAAAATTTTTAAATGGCCGCCATTTTGAAAATACATATTGGAAAAAAATAGTTTTTTTTTTTCTTTAAAATGAGTATTGCTATGATGAAAGTTATTGCCAAATATTAACTTAATACAATGATCCGTTACGGAAATAAAAATTATTTAGTGTAAAAAACAAAATGGCGGCTAGCGGGTTAACGAAGCATTTTAGGACTTACGTTTACTGGAACTCTTTTGCTTATTTTGATTTGGGCAATAACCTCCTGAATTCCTGAAACGTTGTTTCCGAACACGCTGTATATGAAAATGAACGAATGGTGTTTTTGGCTTCTGGTGACCTCAAAATGAAAACGTACAGTGGTCCCGGTCTTAGGTATTACCATGGCTACTACCGTAATAGCGTATTCCCTATAGGGAAGTTCGCTAAAAGGTTCATATGAAGGTATACCGTATCATAAAATGCATAGTTACTTAGATATCCGCCATTTTGTATTTTTTTACAAAACATTTTATATTTCAGACGTTTTGCAACCAATTGCTTTGAAACTTGGCAAGGAACTTGAAATAGTAAAGGTTTAATTTACGAAAAAATATCAACGTGATACGATTTTAAATTTAAAAATGGCGGCCGTTTAAAATTTTTAAACATCAATTTCAAAAAAAAAAAATTGAAATAAAAACAAAATTTTTCAACTTTTAAACAATTTAGACAATTTAATTCCTTATCCGATGACACAAAAAATTTGAAAAGCGGTTAATAAACAACTGAGATACATTAATTTAATCAGTATTAGGTTGCACTGTTAATGCCACCCAAGAACGTACCTGCCACCATTGTTGTACTAGTAAATTGTAACAATGGTAGCCCACTAAGCTGGATGCCAAGTATAGATATTGCGTATATTGTGTAGCGCTTTTTAGTAGGCCTTTTTGTTGTGTAGTATAATCATATGTGATAGAAATCTTGATACAGGGTGTTTCAGAACTCCCTGACAATAGTTTAGGGCATTGTTCCTGGATTAGAAACATATCTAAATATCATATTTAAATCGTCCGGAAGTCTTTTAATTTATTCACACAGCCGCCATTTTTTTTTTCAAATAATCCATCTTCTTATTTCTATAAGAGTTTAGTCTGTTACGTCCCTTTTTCTCTCAACTACTGAACCGATTTTTAAGATTGAGGTGTCGCTTTAAAGCTTAGGATACACCGCAGTGACGAATCGTAATTAAAAAGGTCATATTGTTTCGGGCTTCGCCCCCCTCGCCTTTGATTTATCTCTAGAGGGCGCTTTAAAATGTTGAACAACTTTTATTGCAAGTTCTTTAATGTGAATTGTAATTTAACAGCTGATTACCTTCAGATGAATTTTAAAATCCAACAAAAATGTCACCTAACAATCAACAGTCATGTACTGTAGGTGAATTTCACTCATACCGAATCATAAAATGAGCAATTTGCGCACGGGCCACCTCGTATAGTTTTTATTTTCGTAACGGATGGTTATATTCTGCTCATATTCGGAAATTTAAATTATTTAGTTAAAAAAATGGCGGCTGTGTGAGTAACTAAAGACTTCCGGACAATTTAAATGTGATATTTAGATAGGTTTCTAACACAGGAACAATGCCTTAAAATATTGTCAGGGAGTTCTGAAACACCCTGTATAATTGTATATAACATTATTTGTATTTACTTGTGTAATTTAATACGGTACTGATTAAATATGTCGTTAAAATGATAGCTGATTTTTATTGTTAGTGCACAAATTTCTTTATAGTTAATATGAGCTTATTTTCAAATAAATATGAAGGAATTCTCAATACTGAAGGTGCGTATTGTGATTATGAAATAAAAGATTTTAAAAATTTTGCAATATTCTCAAGTCTAAACTGAAATATTTCTGTCCATTACGTTAAAATGTAACTTTTAAATGAAGATTTCGTTATATGATTACATTCAACTATTGCAAGTAACTCAAAATATTAATTAAAGTGAGGCAGCTGGCATTTCTGTTTTAGTCTGCTAGTTATTGTCAAATATCTAACATTGTACAAATGACCCCCATTCCATTGCAACTTGGCCAAATAATCGCGCTCGGGAATTCGGAGTAAATTAAAGGTGGTCGGACGGCCCGGTGCGTTGCTCGTGTTGCGGCGGCGCGGTGACGCGAGGCACGGCGCTGTGCGGTGCGGTGCGGTGTCCGAATTGGCAACTCCGCGTCAGTCTGCGCCATTTTGCGTCACCGCGTCAGTAGCGCCACTACGAGGTGCGTCATGACTGACGCGAAAACGCAGCGCAGCGAGCACTCTGTGAAGGTTCCTTACTCTGTGGTGGCATGAAGTACGAGGTGCTGTGTCAGTTAAAATTCTCAAAGCTTTTTTCTGGAGAATAAAGATACTATCTATAACTGGAGAGCTACCCCAAGCAATAATACCATAACAAGCCCTAGACATAAAATAGGAATGATAAACAGTGAGAGCAGTATTTAGACCTGCTGTTTTATAGATTACTCTCAGCCCAAATAAAGCCTTGGCTAAAGATTTACTTAATTGTAATTGATGTTCTGTCCATTTTAAATTTTCATTTATGTGCAAACCCAAAAATTTAGTGTTTACTGAAGAATGAATAAGCTCTCCAGATTCTAACTTGATAGTAAATTTTTCAGAATTTAACTGTGGATTATGGAAATGAAGCAAATGTGTTTTTGAGCAGTTGAGATGGAGACCATTTTGTTTGAACCACAGTTCCATGGTGTTTAAATTTTCAGATGTTTTAATGGCTGCAATTGAAATAGATGGGGCTTTAATCAACATTGTGGTGTCATCGGCAAATTGTATGATTTTGGAATTTACTGAATATGTTAAATCATTTATGTAAAGAATGAAAAGGAGAGGCCCAACTTTAGACCCTTGGGGAACGCCATGCAAAACAGGACGCCAGTTTGAAAAATGTTTAATGTTGGATTTGTCTTTGACGACAACTTGTTGAAAACGGCCTTCAAGATAAGAATTGAACCAGTCCCAAGAAGAATCAACAATTCCATATATTTTAAGTTTCTTTAAAAGAATATCATGCCTTACACAGTCAAATGCCTTAGACAGATCACAAAAAACACCAAAGGCCCTCTGTGATCTGTCCAGGGCCTCCGCAGCATCAGAAATTAGATCAACTATTGCATCCGAGGTAGGCCTACTCCTATTTCTCCTAAACCCAAACTGATTTTTATTGAATAAATTGTTAGACTCAAGGAATGGAACTAACTGTGATAAAGCTACTTCTTCAAATAATTTTGACAATACTGGCAAAAGTGCAAGCGGCCGATAGTTTGATATTTCATCAGATTCCCCTTTTTTAAATAATGGTTTTATTTGTGCATATTTAAGTTTATCTGGAAAACACCCTGTCAACAGTGATATATTAATACAATGAGTTAAAGGTCTTAAAATACAGGGGGCTAAGGATTTGATAAGGTGGGCTGGAATTTCATCCAATCCTGTGGAAGGCTTATTTTTTAGTTGCTTGATACAAGATGAGACAAAAGCTTCTGAAACTAATTTGAACTTAAAAGAATGATTAACTTTTGACGAGATTTTTTTGGCATTTTCAATTGATTCCGAAACGGCAACGTGGGAATGAAAGTCTTGGGCTACACTTGTAAAAAAGTTGTTCATTGTGTTGGCTACTGATTTTGGATTTTTTACCACCTCCCCCTTAATTTTAATTTCTGGACAAGATTGCTCTTTTACACAAAATCCTAGTTCTTTTTTCACTATATTCCAAGTTGTTCTGGTTACATTGTCACTTCTTTTAATAAGATTAACATTATATAGTTTTTTTGCTGCTGCAACTACTTTTCTAAATACTTTTTTGTAGTTTTTAAAATATTCTACAAAACCAGGATTTGAATTATATCTAGATATTTTATGTAACTCCCATTTTTTTCTACTAGATACTTGAATTCCTCTTGTTATCCAAGCATTCCTCTTACTATTGTTTGTTATAACTTTTGTTTTGACAGGACAGTTATTAATAAAAGAACTATATAATTTATCAAAAAACAATTAAAACTCCCATTACATGTAAATTGTGATAAACAATCATTCCAACTCTCTTCTGATAAACTGTTATAAATAGATTTTACATTTTCTTGACTTATTATTCGTTTTGTGGTAAATTTTTTCACTTTATCTTTAGATGCTTCCTTTTAGCGAATTTCCCTATAGGGAATACACTATTACGGTAGTAGTCACGGTAAGATCTAAGCTCGGGACCATGATACTTTTTCGTTTTGAAGTCCCTAGAAGCCAAAAACACCATTCGTTCAAATTGATATATATGTATATGTATATATATATATATATATATATATATATCTGTATGTGTCCGTGAACACGATAACTTTTGAACGGAACCTCCGATTTTGATGAAATTTGGTACAGGGGTGTAAGCCAGCATCTACTAGATTGAGTTCGCGAACCAGAATGATCGGACCATGGGAACGGGGTTTTATGGGGTTTCAAAAGGGGTTTTTGGCTTTTTTTACTTTTGTTTATAAAATTCAACAATTTTAACTTAAACCATTTAAAAGAGCTTAAAAAAACAAATAATAGCTGTTTCACAGCTAACAGCTGTTTCAAAAAGTCTGCTTAACCTTCTTAACATTAATGTTTCTTTCTTTTTGTTTACATTTCGTTGTTATTTCGTTACCAAAATAGCAACCCATAAGACTAATGTTAAAAATTACAATTTTAAAACTTAATTTTAGACCAAATTCGATTTTTCCTGGGGTTGAGGCTGTTTCTAAACTTATTTTTGAGCCAAAACACTCTTTAATGCAAACTTTAAGCAAAATCTAACAGCTAGATTTCGAGATCGTGGAACACACATCCCGTCAGATATTCCTCGTATTATAGTATAGGATTTAAATTAATTGTCTCAATTGCAGTGCATTCAAATGAATCCTCAAGAGACATTGAACTTAAATCTAACCTTTCTTTTTCTTTGAAGTCACTGTCAATCCTAGTGAAAAGACATACACCGCCTCTATTTTTAACATGTCGATGGTAAATAGTTGCTAATTTATAGGAGTTTAGACAAGTAGGCAAAAAATTGTCATTAATATCAATCCAATGTTCTAATAAACAAATAATCTGAGGTTTTAACTTTAAATAATCCAAAATTACTTTCAATACAACAAATTTGCTCAATGTGGAACCTTGAATGTTCAAGTGTAGCAATAAACATGACTTGAAAGAAGTATTACCATTTTCTACTAATAGAGTGCAATCCTTAGCTTTGCATTTTCCAGAATTATTATTGAATCCGGTTAAAGGATCAGTATCCAAAGCAAAATTACCTTTCTTGTCATTGTGATTTAGTTTAAAGAAGAAGAAAGAGATGTGTTATTAATACTATTAGGACTATTTACAAATGAAGATACAAACTGAATTGAACAATCACAATTGGACATACACTGACCACAAACCCTTGAACTTCCAGCACATATCACTGGAGGCTGACCGGTGGAGCTTGACAAAGAGTCACTCTCTTCACCTCCATTCTCACATACAACCCCAAAAAGGCTTTTACCCCCCTCATCACTTATCACCACTGTGGACTGCAGAGGTTGTTGGTCAGAAGCGTAGTTATCCATGGTTGGTATCACTGGAGGCCGACAGGTGGAGCTCGATGGGTGGTCAGCTGGGGCAGGTCCGAGGCATGCATCAGATGTTGAGGATGACATTGAGTCAGCTGGATACTGCTGGGAATATGAGGACATTGTGATCTTCTCACGGAGAATTCTTATAAAAGCTGAGTTTGATAGGCCATTCCTTAAATTTCTCTTTGATGTGTCATTAAACGCAAACAACAAGGACAGAGGCTCCAGTTGCCTGTCTAAATTTTTTAAGATTTGAGACAAAATGGTCAGGCAATACACGGTCTCGCACACATCCCATTGGGGAACAAATCAATTTTTTAAGACTTTTTGTTTTGAAATCTTTAGCAAGTTGTTCAAAGGCCTGGTCATAATCATTCAAGTAATTTGTATGATTCCTAGCATTGAGAAAGTATTTAGGCTTAGTGACCAGTCCATATACCGATGATCCCTGTTTACTCCTCTGATATGTGAGATTTTTTGCACAATAATCCATATGACAAGGCTTTCCAAATTTCTCTTTGAAGACGACCGCCACTCCCTGACTCATTTGTTTAGCATTCTCAAAATCCGCTAAAATGCAGTGGGAAAAAGCTATTTCTGGATCATGGCAGTATTTATTTATTACAGAGCTCATGGGTGCATCAATTACCTTAATATTCTGATTTAAAGTGTGCTGTCTGGTCCAATTTGTTACAGCTTCAATGATCAAATATGCTAGTTTAGTTTTGCCCCGTTTATTAAAATGAAGACCATTTCTAGTATAGTGGAAACGATAAAGCTGATTTAAGTTAAGTAAATACACATTATCAATTCTTGCTGCCAATTCAGCTATGTACTTGTTAGCTGCTATCAAGTCAACATTAACCGGGTGGTGTAATGGCTTATCAAATCTTGTGGGGACTGTGGTGATAAAAATCGGTCTGTACTGGCTTTTTAATTTGAGCTTGTTTTCCAAATCTGAATAAATGCCATCCAAGTTAACATTTAGACTATTATTTGTGCCGCCAATAACAACAACTGGGGTTTTTTCCTCAATATCGGTTGAATCAATAACTTGGATCAAAGTAGTGTTAGCTCTTACGTAGCCAAACGTATTTATTCTGCCAGAACTTAACGTTTCAATTTTGTTCGCTATATCTCTACCTTGACTATCTGAACAGAGTGTCAATTTAACATTTGGGCATAAAATATCCTGCTTAATCATGGTTTTGTTTTTCATTTGTGCATTTATTTTTTGGCCTAATATCCTCTTGTTATGCTTATTATTATTCTTGAATGAAATAGATGTACTTTTTTTCCCTATTCTCTACTTCAGAATCATCATCATCATCCCTACTTTTCTAGAGAACATCAAATATATTTTCAGTGTTGAGCTTAGTTGGGACATTTATCTGTTTAAGACACTTGGAATTCGATCTTTTGTTGTGAGGTTTTACTTTCGTCCATCCATTATCCTCTTCTTCAAGTCTTACATGTTGGGGTTCTGTTTGGCTATGTCTGTTTTCCACTACAAGGTGGCTTGGTTTTTTTCCGTTTTTCTTAATCGTTACATGGTAGAAGACATCATCACTTATGTAAGCAGTATTCAGTAAAATATATGCCATCAATGATCGTCTCTCAATAAGGTTTAGTTCTGTTAAGGTAGCCTTTCGAATGAAGTTGATATTGAATTCATCATTGTTAATTATATCATCAACCAGAGATTCAATTATCCAACAAGCAAAAATACCACAATCGTATGTGTTTGGTTGTTGCGGACAGTCAACAGAAATGAAATTTGCTGCCAAAGACATTCCGCCAAGATAGTTTGATAGTTTATTCACAATCTTTCTTGCTGAAGGCAAATTGTAATCTCTCAATGAGTCGAAATAAAGAAAATTATTTAAAGTCCTATCATAGAGTAATGTGCTCCAATGTGAGCCACTTACGTTACCGAAGTCCTCGGCGTCATTTACAGGCAGTATTATAGAGTCAAATGATCCAAGATTCAATGGGTCAAGAATAAACTGGAAATCTTGTAAATTTTTTACTGCATGAGAAACAGCTGGGCTTAATATCAAACATGATTTTGATGACAAAAATGTGTCGCTAATTCTTTGAAGATAAGTCTGCATGGTAAGATCAGTTAGCCAATTTTTACTCAACAATTCATTGGATATTTTACTTTTCGTCATTAGAGTGTGGTCGGTTTGGATTTCAACTTCAGAAGTGAGTTTATTAACTGAAGTACAATTAATAGGGTCAGTTTGGATGGCAACCGAATCCACTATTGTGCTAATGTTAGTTAGTAGGCCTGAAATTAAAGATTCCTGACTAGAGGAATCATCCTGGCTTGAGAAAGATAAATTTTTGCTTTTGTCCTTTTTGACTGTGAAATAAAAATCATCAATATTTATTGAAAGAATTTTTTCAAGTATAAAACTCTCCAGTTCTTTACGGGAGCGAAAAACTTTACCACCAGGTGATTTAATATATATATCTGTCTTTCCTTTACTAAGTCCAGTTTTACGTATTCTCTCTTCCCTTACCCAACCTCGAGGTAAATTTTTTATTTGTATGTTAGAATTAATTTCTTCTGGATCCATTTTATTAATTGGATGAACGGATCGAAGAGGAGTGAATCCTCATACATGACTGTTAACAACCTCACTGTAGTGACAAACCCCTATTTTTTGTAACGCGATTACGTTCGCAAAAAGCCTCGGATCGACTTCAAACTTTCACAGTAGATTTTAGGCGTAATTTTACAGGTCGAGTTCGTTTGTGAAGTTATTCTGTTAAGTAATAAAGTAATGAGACGTAATTTAATTTCCCATAAGAAATGCATTGTAGGCTGTAAATAACGGTGCACACAAAAACAGGCTATGTTAAACAGTGTATAAGTTGTTTTTCTAGCTGTTGTACTATAACTACGCTAAATATAATACAATTAATTAGTTATTTATGAAATGTTTATAATAGGGTTTGAATACTAGAAAGATAATATTTTATATTAACAAACAATAATAAAGAGAAAATATTTACAAAAATAATAAAATTTGTAACAATTAATTAATTCTAACTGACACATGACATAAAAAAAAAACAAACACTAAATATGATTAGCGTCAAATGTAAGATGTAGATGGCGGCGGCACTAACGTCATAGCATAGAAGTACCGTGTATCATAGAGGTTATGTTAAGTGTTACTTCAATAATAGCCCTACTCACGAAATTAAAGATATTACAATAAAACAATTTTTTGTGCAGTGAGTGGTTTGTTTTGATATTTATTTTCTTATAAAGGTCAAGTGTTGAGTTCAGTGCAAATTTAACCCATGGTAGGCTAGATGTTTTTTATGAAATTTGGTATGGAGGTTTAAGATCAGGTCTATTCTATTTTCATGAGTTCGTGAACCAGCATGATCGGGTTAAATTCGAACGGGGCTTTATGAAGTTTCAAAGGGGTCAAAAATGGGGTTTTGCTCATTTTTGGACCTCAATTTTCGAAATTCTACAATTTTAACTAAAACCAATAAAAAAAAGCTTAAAAAACAAACAATTTAGTATTTTGCATTTTTTTTTCACTTGGCTCAATAGGTTACAGAGAAAATCCAAAAAAGTTTTTCCATGTAATTCTTATGGGAAATTAACAAAACCCTCTGTCTCACATATTTATTGACATAACAATTCTTTATATTTTTTATTAAAATTTTACATTCTTTAATTTTGCCCTGGTAAAATTTGATATGTACATTCACAAGGTAGGGTTTAACTGATATTTGGTTACAAAACCCATATGGCAATGAACCTACATACTCACCCCCATAGGGTTTATGGGGAAAATTAAAAAGTGCCGAATATTGATACAATTTGATATTTACCTTACCGTACCTTACCATTACATTTCCTAACAACTAACATAAAAGAAATCCCATGGTAGCAAACCTACAAACTCATTTCTATAGTGTTTATGGAGAAAATACAAAATATCAAATCCCTTTGGAAATTTTCTGAGTACGCAGGTCTGCTGCGATGGGGTATTTTCACTATACAGCTCTAAGAGTAAATTTACTACAGTAGAAATTTTTACTATAGTAGGATTCACGAAAATAGTCCGATGAGAGTCTACACATTGTTGCCAAATTCATTCAGAAACACATTTTTATACTGCACTACATATGGTAAACATCACCAGAAATGACAACATTGCAGGGTGAGAGGGGGTGAAGGGGGACGCAGCTGTTAAAATTTCCATCGGACTATTTTCGTGCATCTTACAGCGTAATCAATCCAATAAAGTTTTTGGGTAAGTAATTAATTTAATTTAGGAGACTTAAATGTGTAAGAAAACTAGAAATCGTATAGGTATAGCACTGTAAAAGTTTTTACTTTTTAACGTACAAGATCGTTTGTAACTTGTTTTAAAGACATTTAATGATATATTTTATTATGGGAGCAATAAAAGTACTAGTAATCATATTTCTTTAATACCACAAAAAAATTAAAACTTCTTTCTATGTAGTTAATATGTAATTTGATAGATTTGTTATTTTTTATTTGTTTTTTTTAAATAGCTTGTAACTAGGATTATCAGTCTTATGTTGCCGTTCATCCCCATACGCGCGGAACAAGCGTACTCCTAGTAATATTATCTTTGTATAATATATATGGAAGAAATTCTGAATGTAATTCACACACATACAAAAAAAAAAATAGATTACAAGTAAATTACTTGGTATTAAATAAATTTTTATTCCTTTTTTTATTTTTATGTAAAAAAAATAAATAAAATACACTCTTCATGAAAATTGTTTATTTAAATGTAGAATCGCCAGACTTTAATATTCTCAGTGTAGACAAGGTTACCGTAGAGCAGTTTATCTGTAGATATCTTATCACTAAGGTCAAACTTCAGGTGGCCGATGAGTTCCTGGGTGAATGAACAGGACAGATAGGTGACGTCACAGTTGAGCGGCAGGATTTCTCTAGCAAATCCTGACCATCAAGGCGTAGTGATTCATATTTTACCAAACTTAAAACTCTTCATACAAGTAGTTCTTTTTAGTGACTTAAAGAATAGTTATATTTGCTCCTTTTTTCAAGAGATAGTGTTATAAAATATCTTTTGGTTTGAAAAATACTAACTTTAAACCTTTAAAACATACTGTAGGAAGCAATACATTTAACTAAAGAAATGCTTTTCTTGATGTGAATTGTTGCCAGCAATATTTAAGGTATGTAAATGTTTTATATTAAATAAAATGAAAATCTTACATGCTTATTAGATTAAAATATGCTACAGCTGTCTATATAAAACTCACTAGTCACATAATAATCTTTCCATTTTCTTGAAAAACACTATTTAATAAGAGCACTTTTAATGAAACTTGCACTAGGCAGCCATTTTTTCCAAGTTAACACTCTTGTTTCCAAGTTACACTCTTGTTTTGTCTAATTTAGATAAACGAAAATGTAATATTATTCTTTTATATTTTTATCTACCTCTATCTTTAAACCTTTAAAAAGTTTTTAACAATCTTCAATCGTAAAAATGAGTTAAATTCATATAGGCCTATAGGTTAACACAGTTTTAACGCATTAAAACTTGGTTAAAACTAAGTGTTTTCAATAGGCAAATTTGTTTAATATTGAGTTGGCCCTTTCCCTGTGCCTTGTTGTCATGTTTCAAATTACATAGCAGCTGGCTATTTTCCTAACACCCTTTAACTGGAATATCATTCATTTTTCTTATTAACATTAAGATGCCTCTTTCCCAAAAAATTTGTTTTGAGTTAGTAATCCGTTCTAATTATGTTGTTGCCCATTATGTTTCTCTATTTTACAATTTATGCAATGAGGAGGTTCTTTGCCAAATACTGATATAAACATTGTATAACTTTTTCAGATTATGGTGTTCGAGAAACTGGCTATAAGGATGTTAATACTGGAAAATTTGTTGAAGTGCCTGAAATGATACCAGAGATTATTGTGCCAGATCTGACTGACTGTAAGGTAAGTTTAGTTTTTGGACCTAAGCTACAACCCTCAGGATATAATGATACATTACGCCATTAGACCTATACCACAATATTATTTAGTAAATGTCCTTTATAAATTTTGACATCATTAAGATATTGCTTGTAAGATGTTGCCCCGGAACTGAAATCTATACTTATTTAATACGCTAAGGGTTTTTTTTTTTTTTTTTTTTGTCTTGAGAACTCCTCCTACAATTCTCAACCGATGTTCAAGTTTTTGGTGTCGTTGGATAGGGCTTAGTCTGAAGTTGTTTCCCCCAAAAATTTATGAAAATCGAACTTAAAATAAAAGCGCTATCCACAAATAAAATTTGAAATTTTCCCATTAGAATAACATTAAGATTGGTTTGAGCATTTTAAACATCTGTTTACGTACAGCTGTAGTTTTTGGTGATCACTGATATTCACAATTTATTGGATTGGTCGAATGTCATTGATCTAGAACTAAATGTAACTTTTGTATTGTATGAAAATAAATGGCTCGATGTTGAGCAACACGTGCACTAGTTGATAAATAAATGGTTTAAGTACCTCAGTTACAGTTTTTCTTGGAGGTCTAGTGCGACCAAGGTTTTGATGCTTATTGCATCACATCAGGCAGGCGATGAAACACATGTTAGCCTTCTATCTGTTAGAGGTCGTCATGAAGTTAAAAGCATATCACTTAATCACTTTTTAAGAGGCCAACACTACCAGGAATCGAGACTTTAAGGAATCGAGATTTTAAGGCAAATGTGAATGAAGGATGAACAGATTAGGATGGGTGTGGTGTGTTGTGTAGCTTTTTTTACTGTCAGCTAGTTCTTTCGACAGGGTTATTAACTAATAAACAACCATTGGCAGCTGGGTCCAGTTTCAAACCAGTTTCGAGTTAAAAAGCTAACTTGCTAACTTCTTTCAGAATCGATCGGCAACCTTAAGATTCAAAGACGAGCACTAGAAACCACACAGTTACCCATAAAAAAAACAATAAAAAATGTACACAGACAGGACACATGACAGATGAAACAGTTTGACATTTTTATTGATGCTACGCACAAGTTAGAAATACTCATCGACCGTGGCGATTGGCACCCAGCTTACGTCTAATAATTTTAAAACAAAAAATTTCACTTTAAGTGGCTTTTAATTTAACATCTCTTAACTTTACAGTTGAAGCCGTACGTCTCATATCGTGTGAAGGATGTTCAACAACCTGAGTATACTGCTCAAGATCTCTTCATTGCAGTCTACAGGGACAAAATTGCTAAAGATTTCAAAGAGGGTAAACTGGATGAGAACGGAAACCCCTTGGAACCAAGTCCGGAAGAGACAATGACACCTGAGGAAGCCAAACTCAAAGTCAGACAAACTGGCTCTGATATATACCAGCCGAGGAGCCCTCGGGAAATTTATGATAACCCACTCCGTTATTAGTTTAGTAAAAATACTGTAGTGTCTTATTACCTTTATTATAAATGTACAAGAATACATTACTTGTTTATTTATTCTTCTCTCAACAGTGAACCATTACATACATTGTTTACAATTAATTGGTATGTTTGATGAAAATGCAAATAACATTCTTAGGGCCGGTTTCTCCAATTATGTTTAATTTGAACTTAGTTTAATTCAATTTTAAACATATATAGACAGTTTTTAGCGAATTAACAGATTTCGGAGAAAAGCTAAAAATAGGTTTCCCATGTTAATCTTATGGGAAATCATAAAACCCAGTATCTTTCTTATTTATTGACATAACTTGGTAAAATTTCTTATGTACATTCAATAGGTGGAGTTAAACTGGGCAATATTTGCTTACAATACCCATATGGCAGCAAACCTTTACACTTACGAGCACTATGGTTTTATGAGGAAAATTAAAAAGTGACGAATATTGATATAATTTGATATTTACCTTACCTAACCATTACATTTCGTAACAACTAACATTTTCTAACAACACCCTATGAAAGCAAACCTACATACTCATTCCCATGGTGTTTATGAGGAAAATACAAAATCTCAAGTTTCTTTGGAAATTTGCTAAGTACGCAGGTCAGGGGTATTGGTTTAAACTTGAGATTAGGTTTAAACTTGGTTCGAGAAGTTCAAAAATAGTAATAAATAAAATTCAATCAAAACATTAATACAATACCCCCGTCGCAGCAGACCTGCGTACTCAGCAAATTTCTATAGAAATTTGAGATTTTGTATTTTTCCCATAAACACGATAGAGTTTGAAGGTTTGCTGCAATGGGGTATTGTCAGAAAATGTTAGTTGTTAGGAAATGTAATGGTTAGATAAATTAAATTTAAAATTGTATCCATATTCAGCACTGTTCAATTTTCCCCATAAACCCCATGGGGGTGAGTATGTGGTTTGCCGCCATACGGGAATTGTAAGCAAATATCAGTTAAACCCTACCTATTGAAAGTACATACCAAATTTTACCAAGTTATGTCAATAAATAAGCGAGATACAGGGTTTTGTTGAATTCTCATAAGATAAACATGGGAAACCTATTTTTGGCTTCTCTCCATAGTCTGTTAACCAAATTAAAAATTAAAAATACTAAATTGTTGGTTTTTTAAGCTATTTTAATGATTTTAGTTAAAGTTGACAATTTTTTTAAAATTGAGGTCTTAAAATGCCAAAAACCCATTTTTGACCCATTTGAAACCCCATAAAACCCTGTTTCCTACACCCGATCATGCTGGTTCGCCAACTCATGAAAATAGACCTGGTCTTACACCTTCATACCGAATTTCATGAAAATCGGAGGTCACCTTCAAATGTTATCGGTACCACGGACACATATACTGGGTGTCCCAGACCACCCGCACACCCCTTTTAAGATCTACATAATTAATTATTCACAAAAACAAATTGTGCCATCATAGGAAAACCAGTTGTGCTCTATCCATTGATGATAATTTCAATGTACAGGGTGCACCAGCAGTAACCTACCCAGACTGAAAGTTATTAATTTTAAATACGAACACCCACTTTTTATGGTATTTTTGGATTCTACACATAATTTTAAGACAACTTTACACTTTAATGTGCACCCCTAATCATAACGGTTTGGGAGATAATGGAGGTAGAAGTTTGATTTTTTCCCATAAGAATAACATAGGGCTATGTTACCACCCGTTCATCTTGGGTGTAAGTCGCTGCCACCACTGCTCTCTTAATCGGGGAGCAGACCCGAATGTTCGTAAAGGTATCGGAAATTTCATAACACTGAATAGACTTAAGATTTAAAAGATCTGTAATTAATAAAATGATGAACCTACGTGAATATAATAATGGCCTAATAATAGTAAACAATGAAGGGATGATAGGTTTTGAAACAAGTGATTTACATGAGGTCCTATTATTGAATGCCGCTACATCTATTGTCTAGTCCCCCACTTGTCTTGCAATCAGGTCGCTTCTGATTGGCCGCTCGATAGCTGAAGCGACGTGATAGCTGACTGTGCTAAACGATGTATGCCGAACAGAGCCGAGCTCCGCAGGAAAACTTTAAAGACAAAAACTACTATTTAATAAAAATGGAAAAATAAAAATATTCTAAATTATAATTATTATTTGTCGCGACAAATGAGAGACCGTACTGTACCAGCTAAATTTCACATCCATTATCTATGTAAATTTACCGTTAAATTAAAAAGGCCTAGCAAAAAAGTGCCTTAGCTTCTTCTTTCAAACACCTGAACATCATAAATTATTTTATTTTTCCATAAATTTTTCAATGAGGCGGAGATTATTAATGTGTAGAAACCTAAAATTAATTACATGATAATTAGTATTTTATGATGAACTACTATTTAAAATGGAGGTTATAAGATATGGTTGTGATGCTTGGACAGTAATGGTAAAAGTAAAAGTTTCAGTGTTATTGGATATGAAAATTTGCTCCAAGTTATTCTTATGGGAAAAAACAAAACTTCCACCGCCATTATCTCCCAAACCGTCAGGATTATGGGTACACATTAAATAGTAAAGTAGTCTTAAAATTATGTCTAGAATCCAAAAATACCATAAAAAGTGCAGGTTCGTATTTAACCCTCCAAGCGTTAATCGTCGATTTTTCGGCCCAGCTTTTCGGCCTCCGAGCGTTTGAGTCGATTTTTCGACTTTTCAAAAAAGTGACATAATTTTATAGTGAATGAAAGAAACGGACCTGTGAATGATACCGCTGTTACCGGGAGATTCTAAGCTATCCAAAAACATCAATTTCAAACGGCGGAACGTGATTGGTTGTTTGTAATATGCAATGAAACATCTGGGAAAAAAACTGTTACCATCTGCTAACTTTGTAAACAACGAAATACATATTTTACCAAACATTTTAAGGTTATGAATGATTAAAAGTGTTACTAATACCTTTAATTTACATTAATGGAATAAATTAATATGTTGTATTCAGTTTATAATCATATATATGAGTAGGAATTAGTGTAATATTCCTAGCTTGATTTTACATGCGTTCTTATGGGATTAGGGTAAGTACCGAAGGACATATTTGGTTTTATTCAACATACATTTTTTTCAAATTCTTCTAGCCTATATAAATTATATATTTTCTTAAACTGCATAAAATTGTAAACAAAATGTATATCTTGGAATTTTAATTATGTGTATACAAAATTATTTTAGGGGAGAGCAAAGTTATATATAAAATTTTTATTGTAATTTTATAATTTTTAACCTATAGCCTAATTTTTGTAACTATAAGTAAGGGTAAAAATTTTTGTATTGTTAGGTAGTCCATTTTATCCTCTTTCATATAATATATACATTTATAGTGCTATTTCATAAAATATATTTTTTACTAATTTTTATTTGAAAGTATGCAAAACCTTTAAAAAATGGGTAACGCTCCAAGGGTGCTATATTGAACGCTCGGAGGGTTAAAATTGATGACTTTCGGTCTGGATAGGTTACTTCTGGTAAACTTGGTAAACATTGAAATTATCATCAATGGGTAGAGCGCAACTTGTTTACTTATAAAGGCAAAATTTGTTTTGTGAAAAATTAAGTGTGTAGATTTTAAAAGGGGTGTACAGGTGGCTCGCACGACGGAAGTTTGTATATTTTGTTGGTTCTGGGAAAATGGTCGGTTAATCCAACAGGTGGTTGATCCGAGGTCGGTTTAAAGAGCTTCCACTGTAATCAGTTTTTGTTTTACAGAGCATTTAACTGAAAGTATACTTATGTTATTTTAAGAAGCTACAATAACCAAGGATTGTAATATGGTAAGTAGATAAACTTTTAATTTCGTAGTTGAAACACGTTTTCATACAATTAGTATATTGTTAGTAGGTTATCTCATTTTGTAGCCAATAGATTTTGTAGTTTGAATTTAGGCTTACCAATCTTGGTGTATACCACTACCTATGCAATTTCCAGAACTCTCATAATTTTTTTTGTTTTTTTTTTTGTTTTAAAATATAGGCAATTTTGAGCTGATTTTAAAATGATACTTTGTTTGTTTGTCAGAGTGAGCTGAACAAGAATATGCAAGAGATTTCTGATAGCAATTAACCTTTTGAATTGGAAAGCCAAAGCCAAAGATTAGGCTATCTAAAATATTTAATCCGGGTAGTCTATTTAAAATTAACAGAACTTTCAAAGCGAACAATATTTATTTTTCATAATCCGACCCATGACTATTACTTATTTTTTATAAACAGTGCTTGCCAAATTATTATGAATTTACTTTTACTTTTCACTATATACACTAAAGTGATTAGACTTCTCATAGCATAGCATAGGCATGCATGTTTGAAACCTATTGACGGCGGTGCAATCTTCTGCGGCGTACATGAAGTACAAGTGACATATGATAGATAAATCAGTATTAGATAAGATTAGTATCAGTAGCTACTCTTCTCAACCGAGGATGGAATATTTTATAACTGAGAGTTATGCTTATGTTTTGGTAAAGTGTTTTTGCAACACTGCAAATCCAGCTGAGTAATAACAACATCGATGGCAGCGACTCTGGCGCTGTGTACACGAAACTTCCAAATTTTTGCCGTAACCTAAATGGATTGGACGAGAGGTCTATTCACACCATTTGAATTCTTTAGCGAGGCAGTAAATTTAACAGGAAAGATTGGGAGAAAACTATTTTTTGTATACCAGCAGTGGAAGTTTTTTTTTTTTTTTTGCCCTTAATAATAATGAATTTCTTATATTACATAGCAAGATAGAATAAAAATGTGTTTTTGGGTTTTCTAATTCTTTTAAATTTTCTGGGGGAGGGCCCCTGGACTCCCGCTACTCTGGGGGGTATTTCATACCCTCCAGACCCCCCCCCCCCAAATTACAACCTAGATTTGCCTGTGAATCCTACTATGTTAAGAGGGGGCTAAAGGGTCAGTCCTAGCGGACGTTGCTGAAACTACCGGAACACAGTTCGTTCCTGGTTCGTTCCGTTCCAGTCAACTGAGTTGTGACGCGGCTGGCGGAGGGATGTAGTTCGACAACTACTGCCACTACCCCCCTACACGTTTTCCCGTGTCGCTCTAGTCCGCCTCTGCCTATCTTCTCCTTCAGTTTACAAATAACACGGAATATCATGGCCTCTTACATACTTCACTACTGGATTCAAATTTGTAAAAAAGTGGGACTAAAACAGTCTACAACTTTGTCATTGTACTCCAATTAATTGTTATAGCTGAAAAATGTTATCACAGATGTTAGTTAGTTATTACGTTTTAGTTACGTGTAGGCCTACTGCCCACCCTCTGACGATCACTCAATGTGTTGCTGTCACGTGCTAAATGGTTTTTAAAGGCTTTAATTTTATTGAAAAGGCGAAACAAATTAGCCTATGACCACATTAAATTCCATTTATTTACTCCCTTTATTTTATTACACGATTAAAATTAAAAATTGTAATTTTGAAATACTTCAGATAGTTGCTTGAAACACCAATGCACTTTAAGTGCTTATTTTTAAGGTGGGTATGACTGATCGGCGAGTGTGATGCTTTATCTTATACTCTAAAACAAGCTCCGTTTGTCCGGGCAAAGTCTTTTTTCGCTCCAAGGATTTTTGATTTTTTGATTGAATATGGGGGTTTTGGCCACCAGAAATCGATTGGAGCTGGTCCCATAGCTGGAAAAATCCGGTTTTCGAACTAGAGCACTTCAAAGCTTCCATGTTATCCTTATGGAGATTTTTTAATTGAACAAAAATCAGCTGATAACTGAAGATATAAACCAATGTGTTACATCTTTAACATGTAGTTTAAGAAAATTATACCAAAGTGCAGCACCCGTCGGCTTGGCGAGTGAGCGAAGCGAACGAGCTCGTCTTTTAAATGGAAGAGGGCGAGTGAGCGGAGCGAACGAGCTTTGTGTGAGAACGAAAGTAATAATTTTACCGAGCTTAAGCTCGGTCTCCCTGGTACTTTATAAAACAATCAAATACACATTTCGATTTCATAAGTTTAACTGAACGCCTTTTCTCTTGTTTAAGTTGTATTTAAAACTGAAATGACCTCTTCTATGCTTTTATGTTACCGTAATAAATCCTGAATATAAATTACGTTCACGTAATTTTGTCTTCAAAAGAAGTAACAATATAGTAAAGAAATATTATTTTATGTCCGAAAACCATAAAATGTTGTTTGAAACTGGTGACATAAAATTTATGAAAATAAAATAAAAATTAATAAAAGTTAATAAACATTATGAACTTCAAAATGAGAAGAAGGATAAAAACAAAAGCTGGCTGTTGCCCGTTTTTTAACCAGTATTATCCCAAATTATTTATTTCAAATTGAGTACAGCGGTTCAATGTTGCGAGTGAACGTAGCAAACTGGCTCATCTGAAGGGCAAAAAATTCTTCAGGTTGGCATTGCAAAGAAAATTGGGCAACGGCTTTAAAATAAATCATGGGAACACAAATATTCAAAACTCTAGGGCTGACGGGTTTCTAATTTTTCATACACGTTCCTCTTTGCTCATAGGTGCTCACTAAGAAACGGTTTTGCAAAGTTCCTTTGGGACTAAAAACATTTTTTTAAATAATTATATTATGTTATATTTACATTTATATCGTGGTATAACTGGCAAAATTGAAGTATTCTCCATTTCGGAAGAAATTCTCCTCTGCGATGTTTTTGCTTCCTTACACCATGAATTTAATTGTTTGCAGCCATTATCAATATATTTTTCAATTCAAATACAAAAAATATAAATTTAACGGTTATATTAAATAACCGTAATTCAAATGTATAAGGTTGAAGAGAAAAACAAAATTAAAACATTCGAAGGGTCGAAACCATGTGCAGAATGTAAAAGTGTAAACAATAAACGACTATAGCATGGTAAAGTACTCATGCTAAGTTTACTTTAATAGTTTAATTGTTGGTCACTATTTTAAAATAAAAGAACGAAAAATACACTGCAAAATTAAAGTTTAATCTTCTAAAACCAAAAATAAATCAATCACAACTTCTTGACGTATTATAAATAAAATAAATGACTTCTTGATTAAACAATTTTCTTCAAATAAAATTAAATAACTACTTCGTTTGGCTGGCTCCCAAATATATTATCCACTCCTTAATATTATCTCTGACTTTAATTCTTGATTTTAATTTAATAACTGAAACTAATAATAATAATACGCAGCAGTCTGTCTTTCTTCTTTAATTTCTTTAATTCCCCAGTCAACAACGCTTCGAATCCCTGTGAAACAAACACCAAACTATCAGACTGCAAAACCCCAAAAATTATTTAAATTTGAAAGCCTTGAAACAATGATTTGGACTACTTAAAACAACTAATTGAAGATCGTACCTTTAATGATGAGATTCACGTTTTCGGAGACTGGCGACGGCACATCAACTACTCACTGGACAGACAGAAATGCCGCCCTCAGCCCCCGGAAGCTAATTTATAACCTCGGTTGTTACGTCACCGAAGGTAGACAAGCCGGCCGCAACATGTCTTACCCTATTGTTCAGCACAACCGAGATTAGTCATCCAACTCATTGTTTCCAAGCCTACCGCGTCCCCCCGCGCTTGCTTGAGCCTGCCAAACGAATCTGCACCAGCAATTGGAATTATTTCCTGAATACAATTTCTTTTTAATTTTAATTTTTTTTTTTTTTAATTTTTTTTACTTTACAAAAATACTCAAACATTCAAGTCAAACAATAATTTAAATTTAATTACAATAATTGCATTAAATAAATTCTTAACATTTATTTTTATATAGTGTTTTATCAAAGATAAAACGCTATATATTCTCCCCTGACTTCAAAAATTGCTGGCGCCGATGTCTTGCCTCAAAGTCAATTATACAATCCAAATCAATTACAAAAATACAAAATTATCCTACATTTAAACAATCTCAAATTTTAAATTTATAATACAAAATCTCATTCATTTAAAACATTATTACTGCCCTACAAAAATATTAGGTCATATTGTCCAGTGATGAATGTCCACAGTAGATAAGCACTCCTTATCTTATCGCCGCTCCAAGGTCAACGACCGCGGCCGTCAGCTGTTGCACCGCTCCGCTCCTTGCCGCCGCTCCGATGCTCGACCCCGCCGAAGTCCCGCGTGTGTTCCGTTGTAGCATTGTAGCACCCTCGACGTCAAATGCTCCGTCTCCGCCTCAGCATTGCGGAAGTTCCCCATTCAATCAGCGAAAATTCCTGAACAAAATTCTCACCGGCAGATAAATGACATAAAATACACTTATATTATTTTTACTACTATTCCCAAGTTGTTTCTTTCAAGTTTTTATTTTGTGAGCAATTAATCCAACATCAAGGTGTGATTATGTGAGATCCAGTCTATTGTGAAATATTTCTGCATTTAATGATTATTTAAAAAAATTGAATTTCCCAGACGTGGATTAATTTATATTACGAGAATAGTAGAGCTCTTCAAATCAAGTCATTTGTCGATTTCCTTTCAACATCATTTATCCACTTAATTGAATCAATTTAACATAATTAAATCTAGACACGTCGACCTGGAGTATGGTGGTTATATTGTAAGGGTCTAAATTGAAGCGAGCGTTCGGGCGATTTAAATTTGCGCGCGACCAAGGATCAGCTGACGTTGGCCTCACCGAGGAATCAGCTGTTCCGACTTTTACTTGGAGACCGTGCTGCGCATGCGCGGCGGTGGTGGGGAGAGCCGTCGTCTCGACTCCTGGAACAGGACAGGACCCGTCGTCAGTCTTCGCCAGGCGAGTAGCCGGCAAGGTTCCCCGCGAGTCCACGGCCTGGCGAGCAGCCCGCCGCACCGTCTTACTCTCCTCAGCGTTGAGCGAGAGCGAAGCGAGAATAATTAAACGAACGTCGGTTAAGCGTTATTGCTCAGGTACGGTAACAGTAGTCGTATATTGCAGCGTAGTACATTATAGTTTCAGACTCGTTATTATAATTTTGCTTTTATTCAAGTTAATTAAATATAACTTGTATAAGGAATTGTTTTACGTACTCTTTAAGAGTTCTTTGTTAGCCGGTAGACCGGTAGAAGACATTTGGCGGTGCACCAACAGCATTACGTTCGTTACGGTCAGCTTGTAATTTGCAGATTTTAACTATTTATAATTTGTATCAGTGGCTGAACTTCTTATAAAAGTGTTTTATAATATCTTTTTCCAGTACTCCATAAATAGTTTTGACTGTACCATTTGAAAAGCTTTCAGTTAGAGCTTATTCAACTTGTAGTGTAGTCTACAGTACTGTACGCAGCAGATAACCATACACTCTTCACTTCAAATTTTCAAGAAAGGCTAATTAATTTAATATAGCCTATTAAGCTTCCACAGCTTAGTGTTTTATAATTAAAGACTCAATTTACTATTTTCTAGTGATAAAACTTAAACTAGGCTCACAAAATAGATCACAAATTTGGAAAACAACTTAGCCTAGAAGCCAAGATTTGTCAAACTAACTCAAGTATGTTGGCATGTACTCTTTTATTTCCTTGAAATACCTCTTAAATCAGAATTAATCTTAATTAAATTCATCAATAATGAGTAAACAGGATGATAGGCCTATTGTTATCTGTGGGCAATGCCATGACATGATCGATAAGTCCACGAGTGCCATCCAATGTGATGTATGTGATTCCTGGATACATTCATGGGAAAAGTGTTCCAAACTAAAGAAGACAGCTTTTAAAATAATAAAAAATGTAAATTGGTGCTGTCCTAGTTGCATAGTCTTAGGTAAAAAAAGCAGAGAAAACAACATTGTATCGGTATTGGAGGAGGAATTAAAAGAGGTTAGAGACATGAACTTTCTGTTACTGCAAGAAAACAAAACCTTAGTTGACAAAGTGAATACCCTCAAGATGGTAAACTTAAGCTTAAGCAAGAATCGCAATAAAAAAAGATCACTTAATAAAAGTGTGCTGATGGATGTTACTAATAGACTTGATGTGGAAGTAACCAATAGGCCTAATACATGTAGTGAAAATCTTAATGAAAGTGTGAACTCTGGTGAACAATTAAATGACGAGACTACTGTGCAAGTTGAAAGCTGTGATACCTACATAAACTCTGACCTACTAGAAACAAACATAATTAGTGATGCTCAGGAGAGCCTAATTGACAAATTTCATGATGTCCAGATGAATGATGACTCTACTTCTATTAACTCTGTGCTGAAGCCTAAATTTGTAGCAAATAAGAAAAGTATAAAAATTTTTAGCGATAGTCATGGGCGTGGCCTAGCGAAACTGATCAACGAGTCTTCTGTTCCGGTATGTCATTCGTACTGTGCTGAAGCTGTTGTCAAACCAAGTGCGGGTTTGAATAATGTAATGTCGGAGATTGTCGAGGAATGTGCCAGCCTGGCTGACAATGATTTTGCAATATTAATTGGAGGTGCTAATGATGTATACAAAAATGAAACTGTCTGTGCTACTGCAACACTGAAGAAAACATTAGCTAACCTTACACACACTAACGTGGTGGTAGTGGGTATCCCTCATCGTCATGACTTAAAAGACTGGTCGGTAGTGAACAAAGAAATAGACTTGGCAAATGAAAAGTATCGTAGAATCTGCAAACATTTCCGTAATGTAACCTTTGTAAATGTATCCAGTTGTATAAGGACATGGTTTTCATCTCAGGGAATGCATTTCAATCTTAAAGGTAAGAAACAACTTTCTCACACAATATGTTCAATCATCAAGGACAAAAAAGCTACCTCAAACAACAAAATAGCCTTGGGTAACTGTGATAATGATTTTTTATCAATTCTGTAAATAGTAGGCTATGCCATCAATGTGATCCTAGCAATAATGTTTCTGTTAACTCATCATACAACTTAGAGGCAAACAATTTAAATGTGAATTTTAACTTTAATTTATTTTTCTGGAATGTACAGGGTTTAAATAACAAAGTTGACTACATGAATATTTTAAATGTTAAGTATGATGTGGATGTTATTGCTTTAAATGAACATTGGACCAATAACACAGATGCTCAATTTTTAAAGGTAACTGGTTACAAAATAGCTTCTTTTTATAGTAGGCCTAATGTCATACATGGGGGTGCAGCGATACTTGTTAAAAATGAAATTGAGTTCAATGAACTGAATCATATAAGGGATCTGTCAATTGAGATGGTATGTGAAATTGCTGCTATTGAGTTAATTAAGGAAAAAATAATTGTTTTATCTATCTATAGGCCATATAATGAAGATCCTGTCTATTTTAACAATTTTTTAAACTGTCTCTATAATGTCCTGTGTTCAGCATTTAAACCAAATTGTAACATAGTTTTAGCAGCTGACTTTAATGTTAAATTCAATCTTGTATATAGTTTTGAAAGAGATTTAAACAACTTATTTCGCTGTTTTGGTCTTCAACCAACCACATCTGAAATTACTAGGCCTGGTGTTTCTAGTGCTGGTAATTGCATTGATAATGTTGTCACTGACATTCATAAAACAAAATGGACATCTAATGTAATTCACACTATTGTATCTGATCATAATGCAATTCTTTTCAAGTTTAATTCAAGTACCGGTATTAAAAATAGACATAGTGACAATGTATCGTTGCCTAAGCTTTTAACGAGAAGGGTTAACGATCAGAATGTTAACTTGTTTGTTGAAATGCTTAAAAGTATAAGTTGGTTAGATGTGTATGAAGCTCAAGGTGTAGATGATAAGTTTAAAGTTTTCCATGACCTTTTATTGTGGGCTGTAAATGGTGCGTTTCCTCTTATAACATGCAAAAATAAATCTACGAAACCTGACAATAAATGGTATAGCAATGAGCTGCGATTGCTGAAAGATGAATGTGATAAATTATATAACCTAAGTCAAGTTTTTCCATCTAGTCAGTTAAAAGATAGATATCTAGTTATAAAAAAGAAGTACAAGCTTGGTATTAAAAGAGCAAAGATTAATTATTACAATAGTTTGGTTGAGATGTCAAAGAATAAAAGTAAGAAAATGTGGCAAATTACCAATAGTCTTGTGAACAGTAGGGGCAAAGAAGCAGTTGTACAAAATGATTTAAGTTCAGAGACTTTTAATAATTTTTTCATAGATCATGTTAACAATGTAAGTAAAAATATTCCTGTTAGTAATAATGATTCTGTGTTTTATGTTGAAAAATACCATAGACCTAGAAAAAGTTTTGTCTTTCATGAGGTTAGTGTTGAAAATATGTATGTTAAAATTAACCAATTAAATAATACTAAATGTTTAGATGTGTATGGTATTAATACTGTGATTTTAAAAATTTCTTCGTCTTTCATATGTGAAGTTTTAACTTATATATTTAATGAATGTTTAATCTATGGCTGTGTATTTCCTACTGTGCTTAAAAATATCAAAGTTGTACCTGTTTTTAAAAAAGGCAATAGACATGTTGAGAACAACTACAGGCCAATATCAATAGTGCCTGTCGTTTCAAAGATTTTTGAGTCACTGCTACATGACCAGATAGCTTTGCATTTTGAGAAAAATAATATTTTCACAGATAATCAGTTTGGCTATAGGCCGGGCAGAAGTACTTGTAATGCTGTCATGAAGTTGGTTGATAAAGTAGTTAACAATTTAGAAGATGGTAATTCTGTTTGTTTTAGGTCCTTTGATATGTCTAAGGCTTTTGACACTGTGAATCATAGTATATTGTGTGAGAAACTTGGTCACTATGGCTTTAACTCAAATTCAACCAAACTAATTATTTCTTATCTCTCTAATAGAAAGCAGTTTGTATTCCATAATGGATATTTTTCTAATGGAAGGCTGGTTGAATATGGTGTGCCTCAGGGCTCGATCCTAGGCCCTATACTTTTCAATATTTATATTAATGACTTGCCAAGTAATGTGGAAAAAAAGGGAATAAATGGTTTCTTGTTTGCTGATGACTTGGGTTTAACTGTAAGCTGCCATACCAAAGATGGTGTTCAAAACAAACTTGAAGCTAGTTTAAGTACTATACAGGACTGGTGTGCTGCCAACAATTTATCACTTAATGTAGAAAAAATTTGTGACATATCTTTCACCTATTCTAGAACTATTGTTGAAACCAACTCTTTATTTCATAGTGAATTAAAATTTCTTGGAATGACATTGGACAGTAATTTATCTTGGTATCCACATGTTGAATCGGTACGAAAGAAAATGGCTAAAGGTTTATACATGTTAAGACGACTAAGTGTTGTGGTTGATAAGAATATTTTGTTAACTGTCTATTATGCTCAGATCCAGAGTTTTTTGTCATACGGAATTATACTCTGGGGATCTAGTACCAATTGTAATAAAGTATTCATTTTACAGAAAAAAGCCATTAGGTTGATATGTGGTGTACCAAATTTAGCTTCTTGTAAACCATTGTTTGTCAAATTAGGTGTTTTAACTTTTTATTCTCTTTATGTGTTTAATGTACTCTCTTATGTCCATAAAAGTATTGATCAATTTCAAACAAATGCAGATTTTCATACTCATGATACCAGAAATAAAAATAGTTTAAGAATTCAGCAATATAGATATAGTAGTTCACAGAAAAATTGGTATCACATAGCAATTAAGTTGTTCAATTCTGTTCCACAAGCTTTTAAGACCTTGTCTCATGATAGTTTTAAACTAAGACTAAAGCAAATATTAATAGGTGAATGTTTATATAAAGCTGATGATTTTTTCAACATAAACTGGCATGTTCACAAATTGTAAGCTCTTACTGTTTTGATGTCAGCTCAATGATTCTTGTTTTAGTTTTTTAAGTTTCACCATAGCCTACATTGCATAGTCTTTTGAATTGAAATGTATTTAATGTTTATGTCATAATTATAACCATTGGACGATTGTCAATACATATTTTTTGTATGTCTGATGACAATAAAGATTCTGATTTCTGATTTCTGATTTCTGATTAATCACAACATCGATCACAACATCTCTGGCGCGTAGTTTGTTTACACAAACCTTAGAAATTTCAATTTTGACGAAAGCATTGGAAGAGATTCTATATATGTCATTGTATAGGCTATAGTCATGCATGCACATGCTTTGCTGCCTTAATTTGTAGATAGTTCTTGGACACTGGTAATGGAAACAAGCATAATACATTTAAAGGATGCTTTCCTACGTCTCACAATTCGTAATATAATTATAGTGAGTGAGTGTAAAAGAAAATTCATTCAATCATAGAACTCAACTGGATTTACTTGAGGTGAATTTAAAAATTAATTTCGCATATAAATATTATAATAAAATATTAATACAAATAAACAAACGTTGTACATTAAATATGAAATTAATTATATTTATTTTAATATAATAAATTTATATTATTATTATTATTATTATAGTCAAATTTATTTAATTTAAAATTAATTTAATTTTAGTCAAATTTATTCATGTTATACGCTGTTTCACATTGAGCTGCACACTGGTTCATAAGTATACAGTAGCTCAGATGGATGACAGGAATGAGGGGAAGCTGTTAATCTCCTCAAGTTTTGTTCCCTGCACCATTACCACAGAACCAAGTGCTTTGATCAAAAGTGTCTCAAAGGAAGGGCACTCACTGTCAGCATAAGAATCAGCTTCAATGTGCTAAAAAATTCTCTTTTGGCATTTTTACTTTTATCTGGTCGTCCTAATCCGTCTTCAGTTTAGTTAAACGTGTTTAAAATTCGGTTGTTCTAACAGATATTAAACATAGTTTATAACAATATTTAGTAATAAGGTACAATATTTGATTAAACGTAGATTTTAAGTTTATTAATGAAGACGCCCTTCCTTTTAAATTGTTGTTCACCTTAGATAACCAGTAGAGTAAATTAGTGTTAAAATTATAAAAATTCTCTATCCAATACTTTTTTTTGTTAAATGGCATCCCCCGACCTTCCTCCGGAAAAGTCCCTGAAATCCCAAATGTGAATTATGCACAAAAATTAGGATTTGACCCAGGAGGAATTACAATAACTTTTAATACCAAACATACTATGGCATTGGTAGAATGAAATGCTATTAACCTGATTTGAATATGGTGGTCAGGAGTGAAATGGCAGAATTCTAAAATTTAGATGAAAACTATATTATACAAATTTTAAAATGCAATAACTTAAGAAATATTTAACCTATTGACGTCTGGTTTGTGGCTGTGTACTCTCATTGGTAAAACCTTTAAAATTATGTGTAGCATGGCCATGGGAAAATAAATTATTTATAGGACTTCTAATTTCGGTCGTCAATGTAGAGGGGTGTTCAAGGTTAATATGATACGCATTCTTTAAGCTATCAGTATTTTCAAACATTCCAATATTGCCATCTTTTTTAAAACTTGGTCTTTCGTGGAAGGACCAAAAATAGTGGCAGCAAGTATTTGTTTATCATTGCTAACATTCCATAGCTAAAGCCTTTTGGGTTTTTCGTTTTTGATTTATTTCACTGTTGCATACCAGCTGGTAATTTCACATGAAAACATAATGGTTATGGAGAAAAACAAAAATACGTTTCCCATGTTATTCTTCCGGGAAATCGACAAAATACCTCTATCTTTATTATTTATTAACATAGATTGATAAAATTTTGTATGTAGTTGCACTATGAGGAGCTTAATGTTGCTTACCAAATCCATATGGTGGCATACTTACGTATTCACCCCCATGGTGTTTATGGGGAAATATGTACATTCACTAGGTAGGAATTGAGTTATATTTGCTTCCTAAGACCATACGGGGGCAAACCTTCATACTCATGCCCATAGTGTTTGTTGGGAAATAGTCAAGTACGAAATTTCCTCTGAGAAAAGGAAATTTAATGAGTACATGGGTCTGCCGCGACGGCAGTATTTTTTAATGTGCTCATAGGACGAGGAAAATGGTCTTCCAGTGTTGTGCAGGATCCAAACCATAACAATATGGCGGGGTCCAGGGTTGCAAGCTAGAATTATAAGCCCCGTGATGTGGATACGGTATTAAACACACACATCCAATTGCACCTGATAAAATAAAGGAAAATAATAAAAACTCCATGCGCTCTCACAACGTCACTGCGATCGACCTGATCGCCCTCATTAGACATGGATTTTTTGGAATCTAATTCCTTTTGTATTGTTCTCTATTTGTTTTCATTGAACCTCGTGCTGTACTTTCTCTAGTGTAAATATGTGACAACCGTCACTCCTTTTTCTCTCCAAGACTAAATAGAGCAAGATCTACCCCTGCACTTTAGTTTTTATTGTCCCCCATTATCTTTATTAAGATGATTCCAGGGGCAGATTTTTCTCTAAATCCACCAGGGTGATTTTTTTCAATTGAACAGGAATTAATTTTGCTGTTGTAATTTAAAATTTTTTATTAAAAATATTATTCTAACTCACCTGTTAAAACATCTCATGGATATAGGTTTAGGTAATTATTATATAATACAATTGTTTATAATTATTATAATTATTTATAATTTTGTTTTTTAAATTTAGTTTTTTTTATAAGTGGTGAATCATTCTATAATTTACGTTTGGATTACAAATCTCACAAAAAAAATCTCACTGAAAAAAATTACTTGGAAGCACTTTATTATTACATCAATGCATTTCGTTATGGCAACTGCAGAATAATTAGGCCTTTGTACCCTTAACAAGTGATTGGTGAACAACGGATACGGGTATCACATCGAGGTATGGTTGCATGCTACGGAGTAGTTTTTCCAGAAAATGGAGGTCTGAGAAAAATTAGTATAACTTCTTAAAAGATTGTCATACTCAATTGTATTTGCACACGCAAGTCAAAAAAGCAATGGATTTACTCATTTTGTATAATCAATCAGCTGTGCTTGTCTACAACCAATCTCGAAATCCGTTAACGCAACCAATTCTCTCTCTATAGCACATACTCTACCAAAATATTCCAAATGAAATTCGCAATCTTCGACAATGTAGTTTTAACTCGTTTAAGAAAAAAAATTGTTAATTGGTTTGATCCATCGGAAGAGCTGCCTCTGCCTCCATGATTACTTCAGTTTATGCTGGCTGAGCTGGATCGTGGCTCTGGCCGGTCAGGTATTTTTCATTTTTTAATTTTTCTCCAAGTGTTTATGTCAAACATGATCACACTCCTTGCTTCCACTCAGTAGAAATTTTATGTAATTTGTTTTATTTTTAGTTCTAGTTAAGTGAATTATTCTCCTATACTCCCCAAAAAGCTAAATAAATATAAAGCATAAATATAAAGCAACTTTTCTGTTCTAAGTAGTTTTTGTACTGTTTTTCAATTTCATTCATAGGCCTACAAATAAGTTTTACACAAGGAAAGTGATTGGTGTTTTTAGTGAGGAACTGGAACTTTGAACTCGGTCCCCATGCACAGGTTTTTAGCCTATGCGGGGGCCCTCAAATGTATATTTTATATTTCTCTGTTTTCATATATTTACTTTGAGTATAAACCATTATTATCATTATTATTTAGTAAATTATATATATACCTTGATTCTTGCAAGGTATTCTCCTAATCAAAAAAAAAAAAAAAAAAAAAAAACCAGTTGTAAATAAATTAATTATTTATTACGTTGAACCTAAATACTATTGGATTTACGTCATTGTAACTTAAACTAGGTATTTTTGAACTTTTTTAACGGATATTAAGAGCCTTAGCTACATTCGACGAAAGCTAAAAGAGATAAAATAAACGCAACATTCTATGTAATCTCGTTTTAGGGTTTCGGTTGAACGCTTCTAAATGTAGTCTTCTGAAGGATACCCTGAGCCCAGAGAGGCTCTTGACATTTATTTAATGAATGGAACGCGAGAGTGAGTCTCTCATCCGTGTGAGTCCTGAGACTCCAGGTCACCGGGCTCTCGTCACTGTAGATGAGCCTCGTGATCCCGCGCACCCGTACTGTCATGGCATTTTTGGAACCAGTTACCAAGCTGGAATGAAACGGTGTAACGCGTTATTCAAAAGTAACGCTAATTCCCATCTCTATGACGAATAAACAACAATCTCATTTCCAAATACATTTTAAGTACACACATTAAAGTAATTTCGAGAGTAATACTATCAATTCGTATTAAAAGTGGTTCCTGATCAGCACAATGCGCCATGTTAATCAGACTGGGTTGACATTTCAGAAGTTTGATTGATTCTATTCTTTAACGTGTTTCAATGTTATGTAATGTTGTACTATCAACGGCGGTTTAAAATATTAAATTACATTCCCCATATTACTCTTGGGAAAAACTTTTAAAAGCTAAACGTGCTCTTAAAATTGTAAGTATTTTTTATCTAAAACCTATTTGCAAACAGTATCGTATAAGTAAAAACTTATATGAAATTAGACATAATATTTTACACCTTAGACAGTAAAATAGGCACATTGATAAGATGAATTGTGTTTGATGAAAATAAGACTCGAGTGTGTTGGATGGCTTATTTTTATCAATTTCAATCTGAATAACTGCACCAACTTGTGTAGTGTTATAAACATAATATTACCTATTTTGTAGTAGCAATACAAATGAATGTGACAATAATTAGGCAATAGTTTTAATGTATTTACTAAGTTTTAAGAGTAGAAGGTAGATCTCAAAATTTCCCTTGATATCAACTGGATCATCACATTGGCAAACAATTGCCATTAGACTGAAAAGCCTAATTTCAGTTCAAGAGTTTATGGTTTTAATTCTCAAGATGCCTACATAAATTAATGAAACCAAACGTATTAAGGAGATTACGTAAAAACAACCTCACAAAAATTAAAAATGTTTGTAGTCACTTCCAAAGTGCCTCTAGAGCTGTCACTACGTCACCACGCAATCGATCTGAGCATCTGCTCACCTCGACACTTCCACATTTGTGGCCCTGTCATTGCCACGATTGGGTTTCAATCTTCAGTATTCAAATGTTTTGCTAATATTTATTTAAATTAGGATGTTTCCATATCGATAACAACATTGATGAACATTCCTGCAATCCTAAGAATACTCATACAAAGTGATTTTTTTCCAATTAAAAATGAAGATTAAATTGTTTTAATGAATTTGTGGTGATATATGTGTAACTTTAAGTGCTGCATTTTCTTTGTTTACCAATTTTGCATCCAAATATTTTTCAAATTTTGTTTACCACATAACAGAACTGTAGGTATTACCAATGATATCGATGTCAAAGAACTCTAAGAGCTTTAGTGTAAGAGGAGGTCTAGTTGTAAAATGATATTTGGGTCTTTCACCGGTTCATTCTACCAGGGTTAAAATATTCTTCACAAATGCGAATAGTTTAATATTTTATAGTTTATCTGCAATTATTCCGTCTTAATTATTTTTACATACGTATATAAATATTATGAATAGCCGTTAAATTTATCTAAAAAAACCTCACCCGAAATCAAACTAGTTAATAATTTTATTTTCATCGCAAAAAATACTAGTGGATTTTTACTCTTAGTATGAGATAAAAATCATGGTTAAACTTAAATAATGAGGGCAAACCTATAATGATTCTATCATTAGTAATAAAATTATTACCATAGCAGATGTTATGCTTTTGAGAAAAACCGAATAAAATTTAATAACACAATGAGGAAGACCAGTATTACGCAATCTTTAATTAGTGTGCCAATATTTAAGTTTCTTGTTTCGATGATGGAAAAATATATTATGATTGTACTATTAAAACTCGAATACCTGACTAAGCATTCGTTTTCATTTTTTTATATAAATACTCGAACGGTTAATCGAAAATGACATTTTGATAACTACTTTGTTCTCAAAACATAAACGACTTTTTAAAGTGACAAGTACACTAAATTTAATATCCATCAGCTTCTTGTTTTCATGGCGGAAAACATTTTATGATTGAACTATAAATCGCGAATACCGGAATAAGCATTTTGTTTCATCGTTTTATTGAACTACTCATAATATGTTTAGTAGAAAACGACATTTTGACAAGTATTTTGTTCTCAATACATAACCCACTTTTTAAAGTGACAAGTACACTAAATTTAATATCCATTTCAAGTTCATTTGTTACATTTTTCTAGTCTGTCCCATTCTTGTAATCTCGTGTTCCTTTATGAAAATGGCTTTTTGTTTTGTTGGCATGCATTTTTTTATAAATTATCTTTCCCATTTGATTTATTGAATCATTATTATTTTTTATTCAATCAAGGCTTCAAACCCTCTTAATCATTACATACAGTTTTTGTATTAGAATCCTAATACCTCTCGGAATTGATACGTATATAAAAAAAATTTCGGATTATAATATAATATCTGATGTGTGAGATTTTTGCTGTTTAATTATTTTACTAAGAGCTTCAATATGTTGATTGCACGTTCAAATGTGTAACAGTTTTATAAAAAAAACGGCGTATTCATTTGCAAAACTAATTTAGAACATTGTAAACAAGTAAAGATTAAGTTTGCAAATTAAAAATAATCTTCGTGTGGGTGTGGTTGATATGAAAAACTTAAACATAAGGTTTCCGGACACCAAGTACTCTATGGTTGACTTTGTAATAATTTATTTGTAGAAATGTTTTACCCCAAATAGTTTATAAAATTCATTATTTTACATGGGTCAATTAATTGCCTTTAAAATGTGCTTGTTATTATATTAAAACAAGTATTTCACAAGCACGTTCTCAAAAATAACAAAGTGTATTAAAAATATATTTTAATTACATATGATATTCATAGGAACTTTTTGATAAATGCAAATACCGTGATATTAATTATAATTCATGTCACCTAGAAGTATAAAACAAAAAGTATTTTGATGATAAATGATATTAGTAAACCCCATATTCTGTCACATTTTCGAAACTATGGAAAATGTGGCGATAGAAATTAAATAATGGTTAAGATACGTGATGGGTTATGGTACTGCAGCAACCTTGCACGTGGGCCGGGCTTATTTAATGATTATTTATTGTTATTGTTTTCTAGCAAAAATTTGGAACATCTTAACATGGAAATTCACTTTCTATAATACCTTTCTTGGTGGAGAGAAACAAAAGCCATTACAAAATGAGTATAAAAAAGAAAGCTTGCTAAAAAATTGGGAAATCTAAATTAATTTTATGATAAATAAAATTCAAAAACTTTCTTATTGTTAACAGTTTTATATTAAAACTCATTCTACACATAAAATTTATAAAAACCTCATAGTAAATTAATTTTATGAAAACAAGAACACTGCTGTAGTGTAGCGTTAACAGTAATTTAACTTCAATTAACTCAGTTACAATATAACCCAATAATTATATGTATTTTTTAATATATATATGACATTCTAGCTAAATATATTTTTTTCCAAAACCGAATCTTGAACGATAGCAAAAATGTAAATTGTTTATTTGGATTAAAATGTTTCTAAAATTACAAATTTTAATTGTTGTGACGAATTTTTATTGGATGAAAAACCTTTGTTTAATATCATTATGTATTCCAATGGTGGTTATGTCGTTCTTAACTTCTTTTAAATTTAGGAGTGATACTGTAAATAAATGTTAATATACTGGGTGTCCCGGAACTCTCTGGAACCCTTTGGCATATTTTTTCCTTGCATCTAGACATGAAAATACATCATACAAATAGTGGTCTAAAACCCTCGTTAACCGACTGGCCACCATTTTGTTTTTACACATATTTTGTTTTTATTCCCATAACGGATGGTTGAATTAAGTTCATTTTTGGTATGAACTTTCATTAAAACAATGTTCATTTTCAGAAATTTTTTTCCGATGTGTGTTTTTAAAATGGCGGATATTTAAAATTTTTAAGTCAAATATCTCAAAACTGGTAAATTTTATCAAAATTTTATTAATGTCAAAAAAGTTTACACATAAATCTAACTACTGATAACAAGGTTGTAAGTATTAGACAACCAATAACGAAATTCATTGAATTTTTTTTATAAAAATTTAAATAACTTCGTTTTTGGTTGTTTGATCCTTACAAACTTGATTTCAATAGTTGGATGATTTTATTTTTCAACGTTTTCTTTACGTGTAAAATGTTGATAGAATTTACTGGTCTTGAGATATATGAGTTAAAAGTTTAAAATGACCACCATTTTAAAAATACATATCTGAAAAAAAACTTAAAAAATGGACATTGGTTTGTAAAATATGGTTCTTACAAAAAATATGAACAAAAAATATGAAAATACATTAAATTCTACTTTTGGTTATGTGAATGAAAATTATTATTTGTAATAAGCTAAATGGTGGCTAGCGGCTTAATGAAGCATTTTATTTAATATTTGTATGATGTTTGTATCTTATCTTGATGTAAGGAATAAATACACAAAATGGTTCCAGAGAGTTCCGGGACACCCTGTATACGTTTTAAAACTACTGTATATCTACTGTAATGAGGTTTTGCCTATTACAATTATACCATCAACATTTTAATTACTTTAAACAATCACTAAAAAATGCAAATAAACAAGGTTATAGGAAGTAAAATCTTCAAACTTAGGAGCACGGCACACCTCATTATATTCTCATACTACTTTAGAAAATCAGAACAATAATATATTCTAAATAAGAAATAAAAAAAATATTTATGATATATTCGAAATTAAAGACTATTTTTTCTGAAAATTATGTTAGATGTAACAATTCACTATTTTAAATTCTACAGCAAGTAACTAATTCTATTTCAATTAAAATGCAATAAATAATTTAATAAATTTTGCACATATACTAACTATACCCCAAATAATCTGCTTCTATTTAAAATAAGACTTTATTCAAATGTAGGCTACTCTTGATGTCGAAAAAGTACCTACTTTTATAAGGAAACGGGATACAGATATTCATAAAGGAAAGTGCATGACCTTGTTGGCACGCTACTAACTTCATCAAGACACTTGTAGCTTGATTTCCTTTAATTTCTTATTCATTAATATAATAAGGAAAAGTGGTACTGCCTTTCAGCATTTTGAAGATATTCTTACCACAAAAATGTGATATTATGACTAAAAACTAAAAATAACAAAAATTTTTCATTTGAAAATAATTTTATTTATTGTTTTTAATGGCAATATTTAAGCATTTAATGTTTAAAAATTCTTCTTTAAACACGCATTGTTTTTCATATTAAAACATTTCTTTATTGCAGGAGGAGTTCACATCAATTTTTGGTTCTAATCACATAAATTTACACCATCTCTACTATCCTTGATGACTGATGTATTTTAATATGAAATCAGAATTGTTTATAAACTACAGTCATTATTTTAGGCCTAATTGACATAGTTTGTAAAACAGAGCATTTCTTGCAGTTATAAATGCTTGTGCTCAAAAAAATTAATTGTATGCGTTTCCTGTGTTCTCTTATGTACTCGATAAGTTATGTTTTTGTTGTAAGTTGTATCTTTGTATTATTGTTATGAGTTGATCTATGTTTTAATTTTCTCCATGTATAGAAGCGAAATACCACTCACTGACTCATCACGAAAGGTCGTGAACTACCAAACGGATTTACTTGAAACTTTGAATACAGGTTCGTCTTTCCTGTTAGGTGCTTACTAAGAAACGATTTTTAGAAATTCCTCCAGGGCTCTGCCCCAAAAGCCTCGACAATCTCAAAATAATGTTATCCGTATGACCAAATTTAAATACGAATTAAGAAACGTTCGATGTTAAAATTTGGTATGATCTCTTTGCTCATATGTGCTCAATAAAGAAAAGTCTTTTGCAGATCTCCTTTAGGGTTCCGCCCCACAGAAGCCCGCAATAACTGTATAGCACAAGTGTTGAAATTTGACATGGACGATTCTCTTTGCTCATTGGTACTCACTAAAAAACGGGTTTTCAAATATATATATATTATTATATATGGGGTGCAATTCATGTTCTGCACCCCATTTGACTTTAAAATTACTTTTTGGCCTCCGGAGTTGAAATTCGTCATGGATATCGTCTTTGCTCTTGGGTGCTCACTAAGAAACGGTTTTGCAAATATAGTTTTCGAAGTTCTTTAGAGCCCTGGCCCACAGAACATCAATATCACTTATGGCCTATGGGGTTAACCCTCGAGAGGGCGCTAAACGGAGGAATCCTCCGGGTCAATATTTTTTCTTTTGGGAAATATTTATCTTAGGGTTGACAGCACTGTACTTTTGTGTACCTGTCGCCCCCCTCCTCGCTATTCATTTGATGTACCCTTATTAAGCTTTCAGCGTCCAGGGTCAGTTTGGCGAGGGCTGTCCTGAGGTGCTGGACGATTCCTCCGTGAGCGTCCTTTGTATGTTTTGTCATCCCGGAGGAAAAGTCCGTGCCCAAAAGTTTTTTTGTTGTTATTCGTAATTTTTTAGGCTATTTTTTTTTTAAGAAAAGAGGTTGGCGGACCTCTTTTTTGCCTTACTTTGCCCCGTCCACATAGACTATTGATTTGTGTGTGGATCGTTGCCATTTTAGATTTGTTTTTATTTTGCTTCATTTATGGTTTATGCAGGAAAACCTCATAGTATTTCTCATATAATCTTATAGTTGAGTTTTATACAAAAGCTTTTATTTGTACTCCAAAACATAATTTTTACTATTTTTATACTATTTTACTAAATTGTCATAAAAAATATTAAGTTTTAAGTAAAAAAGTGAATTATGTTTTGTATAATCCATAATAGTTATAATAATTAAATAATTATAATTATTAAAAATTAATAAATAAAAAATAAATAAATAAATAAAAGTAATAAATAAATAAAAATAATAAAATAAAATAAATTAAATAAATAATTTGTTAAATTAACTTTACCAGTCTTGCTCTGTTTTTCAGGGATATAGCGTGAAATCTATTCTATAATCATTGTCTGTTATTATTTCAAACAATAAAAGTATTTATAATACATTTTGTGCATTTATTTAAAAACCAGATCAAAACTCCTTGAGCGAGAGACGGTGTTTACAATTTTAAGCGGCCTCTGGAGCTTTAAATTTGACATAGGTAGAACGTTCTTTCTCATTGGTGTTTGTTAAGAAACAATTTTGCAAATTTTATTTAAGGCTCCTCCGAACAAATTCTCAAAATTACCATAGATCCTACGGGGTAGAAATGGAACGTTTACGTTCCGTTTTGATAATAGGCTTTAACTTAGAAACAGTTTCTTTATTGCTCCGCCCTACATGGCTTCAAAATTATATTAATGCCTGAGGGGTTGAAATTTGACATGGTCGTTCCTATTGCTCATAAGTTCTCTTAAGGAAGAAAATTCCGTTGCTTTTTAAAAATATTTTATTACATATTAAATAAATTAAATGACGGGCGAAGCTGTGACAGGAAACATCTAGTCAATCTTAATTTAAGAAGTGTATTTTTAATACCTTTTGGGTATGTTAAATAATAACAAGAAGTGATAAAGATGTTAGCTAAATAACACTTACTGACCAATGACGCTAGCAAACATTTTGTGATTTGTAAATATTAATTCATTATTTTTTATAGAAGACGTTAAACAACCATATTTTTTAAAATTATATAACGCAAGAAAAAACTAAAATGTAGAATACATCCATTTTTAACCTCTTCAGTACTTTTGTAGTTCCGTTCAAATATGTAAGAGCTTCATAGGGCTTCTAATCTGTGACCCATTTGGGGAAAGGATGCCGAGAACTTTCGTCCGCGATAATATTGATTCTGACGTAAATTATGAAGGGAAGGACTAAAAGAAGGGAAATCCTAACATTTTCATTAATTGAACGTATAAAATATTGATTATTATTAAATATTAACAATAATTTATAAATAGTACTTCGTGACCTAAAAGTTCCTCATGTCGTGATTTTTTACACCCGCATATGAATGAATGAATGAAATTTATTGATTCCTTTGTTACAATGGTACAATTTTACAGTTTTACATTACACATATCAAAATTAAACCCATAATATTATAGCTTGCTTAATAATTTTACAATATTTTGTATCAAGGAAACAATAACTACCTTCCGTCCTGAGGTAGGACCTGATAGGGACTTACACAAATAAGTAAGTATAAGCTGAGGTTGGCTACGTGGTCAGCATATAAAAGTATAAAACATTAAAGATGACTTAAAAAAAATATTTTGAAACGACTTCTTTACACCTAGATAAACTATTTAAAGCTGTATATTATACATAAAATGCAAGAAGAAACCAACAATAATAATGCTTAGGCTTATTCCAAACTATGGTATTACCGTATAAAAAGACTCAATATTGTCATGTTCTAATAAAAATTGCTTCACTGTCCTTGAAAATTTAAAGGGACTCTGAATCCCCTTTAATCCATCAGGTAATTTATTAAAAAAAAGTAGAGGCAAGAAAGACATAGAATTTTTTCAAACAAAGTTAATTTAGGCTTTGGTACTGTAACACATGAAGAGTTAGTGTTTTAGGGAAGTCTCACTAACCAATGGAGGAAACTTGAAATGTGTCAAATTTGTTAAATCCCCCAATAAATCCAAACTAGACACAACTGATAGGAAGTAAATAGTTACTTATTATATGTACTACTATTTTCTCCGTAACCAAAATAAAAATGGAGTATTTTAGAGCTGCTCAATTTTTTTTTATAAAAAGGATATTCAATATCACCAAATTTGAGGGTCGTTCTAAAAAAGAAGAGAAAATTGAAAGTTATAGGACTCTACCCTAATCCAGATGAAATTTGTATAAATTAATTTAATCATATGCACTTTAACCCACCACCATTTAAAGAAGTTTGAACAGAAACCTAAAAACATTACCATTAATATCGGTAATCCCCCCCCTAGTTGTTGAAGCCGCTGACCTGTCCTGAGCTGTGATGTCACAGACTACCACAGGTCAGCGGCTTCATTTACAGATGGGAGGGGGGTGTTCTCTCAGTTTTCCCGTGATAATAAAGATTCCCCGACCTTCATGTAGGCCTTAGTCTGAACATTGTAGCCTAGGTAAGACTAAGGTAACAGGGAAGAAATAGAATATACAGACTGCACTATTCGAATGAGACATCAGGATTCCCATGAAACTGAAAATGAAGTGCAAGTCAAAATCCATCAATATGGTGCAGTCCGCTAACGCTACTGGTCCGATAATGGAAGCCTAACAATTTATTTCTTTAGCAACTGCTTGAATGTGGCTTGTACTAAACATTGTTCTGGTATAGGGAGTCTAAATATGACCTTCTTGCCTAAGCCTAGCTAATTTGAAATAAATTAAATTAACTTCAGTATATTACTCAATAGCTTTTATTGCATTTAATAACTTTGTCCTAGCACCTAGACCTACACCTAGCTAAGATGCCATTGATTTCTGAACTAGACCTAAATACAGGCTTTAATTATAAACATTGTTTATAACAACAAGGGTTTATACATTGTTTATACAAAACACAAAAGCTGATAAAAGGATTTAAGTCTATAATGATAGCACTTTTCAAATCTGTCAGGACTTTAAGTTAGGATTTGGAGGTTGTCAAAGGCAGGCTAACAAATAGAACTAACCTTTAACCCTTAAATAATTTGGTTAGTTCTTACCTCAACCATTACCACAAACAGATAAATACGTAAAACTCATAACACACTAGCTAATATATTTCCAACTTACCTCAAGTTTAAGTCAAGCAGACAGGCAGAGTCCACAATTTGACAGCAGTCCGCCATGACACCGAAACCGCCAAATGGAGAAAGGAGAAAGACAACGACGAACCGCGACTCTGGCGGATTTTCGTACAACCATGTTTGAGATAGGAATAACATATTGTATACAGATCGTATCTCTTTCTAGCAAATCTTATAAACTTAAAAAGGTTACTTAATACAACATTTACGATGAAATATTTTGGTTTATTTTTTGTTTTGATGTATTAACCGTATTTTTAATTTTCCTAAATAAATATTTATTTGTTGATATATAATATGTATACGATCCATATCATTAATACCAATACGTTCAATATACGTTGATACCAAATATTTACGTATATGATACATAGTGTGCTGCCTGGGACGATATGAAATGGATATAAACGAAATGCATGACTTAATTCATGATATACTGTGTATACTTAACCAAGAAAAACGATCATATATTTCAACGCCAATTTTATCATATCAGTCACCATTAAAAGGCAGCAAATTTAAATGTATTTATAATAATCTATTTTCAACCTATAATCGTGTGTTCCAGAACGAACCACATAAAGGTTTTATTGTCAAACAAACACAGTGAGATAAGTCTACACGCGACTGATAAAGTGGAAGATAATATGTGAAATGATTATAGCTTCGTGGTGTAGGTGCCCGCATGTAGCTTCCGTCATGTGCTTCACACCATTACCGCGCATAAAAATACTGATAAAACGATCCTAATATGCCATATCATTTGACAGTCTATTATAACATTTATAATTTGAATTTATTGCCTCATAGTTAAACTCAAACTACAATTACCCATTAAAGATATTATTTAGTTAGATCGTGAACTTTTACTTTTTTGCTTGGGAAAAAACCACCAAGAATTTTCAGCTAAGATAAATAATTATACACAATTTTCTCCTGTCCTTTGACAGGGTATTAAATTTTTTATTTACATATTTCTTCTGGGAAATTTAAGTATGCAAAGTATGTTATTTTCTTTTTTTTGAAATTTTATCTTCAAGTCTGACATTTTAAGTAATAACATCAATTCGTTCATTAAAGATTAGTAAATACATAATTTCTTAGCTATAAAATTTCATGAAATTTATGGTTTACTTTAACTACATGCTAATTAAAAATCAAATAAAAGCGATATTACAATAATAATTAGTGTATTGATGGCTGAAAAAGTATTATTACGAGTTTTCTAAGTAACTGATTCATTTTGCACTTTGAGTAATTATTTCGTATGATTTATAAAGATGATCTATTTAGTGTTTCTATTTGTGATTTTCAGAAATGTATAAGTTTTCAATTTACTATATTTATTTTTTTAATTTATACTGCTTTTGAGTTGGTTTGAAAAGAGATCTCAACAGTTTGCAAAAAGTCCTCATTAACACTAACTAACAGCACTGAGATCTGGGACCAATCTTGTAGCGTCTCAGCCTCATTGTGACTGAATTATGTACGCAAGGTCGATTCAATTGTTTTGCGAAACAGTGTAATTAGCAAATTGTGTCTCGGGTTTGTAAACAACGTTTCATTTACCTGATGGAGTCAAAGATTGGAAATATACAGATTTAAAACTTACTTTAAAACTAAACACATGATATTTCATTAGAACGAAATATATTTTTCATAGCAGAAGTTATCTGTTTATAAAATAAAGTATACTTTGTAAAGCATACTTCGTCATTTTTACCTCGCCCTTATCAATTGGCAAACGCATGTAATGAAACATTAAAAAATACAAATTCAAGTATGATTTGATGAAATTTTCTTAACGCATAAGGGAAATATTATTTCACATTGGATAGTTTTTAATCGTATGTTTTATTCCTTTAAAAATTATAATATATATTAAAACTTGACTTGGACAACACTACAAGAAAGGCATTGATATAATACAGTGCATTCGTATATTCATCACACATCAAAAAGGTTTTTTTTTCACAAAAAAAAAATCAAAAAGGTTGCACGCACTAAACAGTTAAGTATGCTTCATTTTGAATTAAATAAACTCCCCCAACAACAGAGTAAGTTAATCGTATTAATCTTATAAATCTTTGTAAATCTGAAATAAGTTTGCTTCGGATTTAGAGTTATGTCCCTTAGACTACTTCTTCCCTACTATATCTAGGTCAGAAGAGATTTCCTCTGTATTTTTAACTTAATAAACTAAATTAACTAATTAACTGTATTTAACTAAATTAACTCAACACAGCTCTAGTGCTGTTTCAACATTAACAATATGGAAGGCTTGGGAGCGACTAAGCTTCGTATACCGCTATGAGAGGTATTGGATCTGGGTTGATTAATTGATGATTGATGATTGATTGGGTTGTTTCCAGGGTTAACGGCTGCTCGCACATGTCCAATGTGATAGTTGTTTAGTAATGAACTCACTTTGAATTATTAAAATTACTTTATTGAAAATACAATCAAACATAATTATAATCTGGAACTTGTAAGAGGAACATTTTACAGAACGTCTTCATTGTGCCGACATCAGATTCAGAAGAAGGAGGAAGCTTACGCTCCGAACATAGAGAATGACTTGAGATATTACATAGAGAAATACAAAGAGAGATTAATACAAACAGTATAAATCTTAACTAATATATAATTATATTACATTCCCCTTTTTTATTAAATAAAAATAAAATATTCTTAGGTTATGTTTTAAACAAAGATTTCAAAGTCAACTTCATGACACTAATTTAAATTTCGATAATTTCATTTTTCATTTTGATCAATATAAAAATTATGTTATTTATTTATCTAATAATTTTAAAATGTTGAGAAATGAATGACATCTTACAAAATACCTTAATACAAAATACAATAAAATTTTAGAAATAATTCCTTCTCACTATTTTTGTGAAGTTCAATTATATATGTGCAACTCAACTGTAACTTTTCATGAGACAACATAAAACATAAATTTTCTGATTAATTACTTAAAATCTAACAAATGAAAATACTCTCAATGAAATATTATACAAGAGAATAGAACAATGGAAGTCAACAGTTAACTTTAAACATAATAAGTTCTTAGGCTAGGCCTACTTTATTGAAGAACAGAAAATAAAGAAGTTTGTTATAAAAATAAAAGCTTTTTTTTACAACTACACTTTATAGTTGTTTTGGTTAACTGTTTACAAACATTAGAAGTTACAAGTCTAACTTGCGTGGTGGCCTAATTACTCTACCGTACCTGCTGTACGTTATGGTTTCAGAACAACTGTTCTCATTTGGTCTTGCCGGACTAGGCCTTTCATTACATTCTCTAGTTGAAGTGATCATAGGTGACCTATTTAAATTAGCCGACAAAGGACTTGACCTATTTGAGTTTGGCGATTTTGACACATTAGGTGAATTACTAGGCCTACTGTTTCGACCAACATTATCATCGTAATACAAAGCATCATCATACTTAGGCTCATTGTCATTTTTCTTAATTAAAAATCTTCTATTCCGTTCAAGGACAGTGCCGTTACTCAGCCTAATTCTATACGACCTAGGTCTATTACAAAAATCTACTACAACACCAGAGACCCATTCTTTGCCTCTTTTCACAACTACAGCATCATTTATTTTGAGTGGTTTCAACGGTCTAGCATGTTTGTTGTAATAGTTAGCTTGTTTGACTTGATTAGTCTTAAAAAATGAACTTACTTTACTTGAGCTAGGCTTTACATGAGAAAAAAGCTTATCTTTCATAGGTAAAATACCTCTAAGTCTTCTTCCCATTAACAATTGGGCAGGAGAGTAAAAACCATATGACAAAGGTGTGTTACGATACTCTAACAAAGATAAGTATGGATCCCTATCACTATCTAAAACTTTCTTGAGCATCTTCTTAACAGACTGTATTGACCGTTCTACAAGACCATTTGATTGAGCGTATTCGGGACTGGAAGTTATTTGTTTAATATCCCACTCATTACAAAATTGAGCAAAGGCATGAGATTTAAAAATACCATTATCAGACATAAGGACTGCTGGAATACCGTGTCTCGCAAAAATGGATTTACAATGCATAATTACAGTGTCACTACAAGTATTTGATAGTTTGGCCATTTCCACATACTTAGAAAAATAGTCAATAAAGAGCAAATAGTTACTACCCTTAAGAAAAAATACATCAACTGCAACTTTATACCATGGTTTACTCTCAATTCCATGGCTCAGCAATGGTTCTTTGACATTTAAATTCCTGTACTTAAGACAGATAGTACATTTACTAACAATGTCAGTTATCGCTTTGTTCATGTCTGGCCAAAAGATGCAATCTCTCGCCCTGCTTTTGCATTTATCTATGCCCAAGTGGTTATAGTGAATTTTATCAAGCATTTCTTTTCTTAACCCACTTGGAATTATTAAACGATCATTTTTCAACAACACTCCATTAGCCTCAGAAATTTCATCTTTGTAGTTCCAATATTTCTTAATATTATCAGGAAGACTCTTTACATCTTTAGGCCATCCATGGACAACAGCGTTTTTCAAGTTTTGCATTTCGCTGTCTTTACTGTTCATTTCAATGATTTTACACAACTTACTATCAGTAATCGGCAAGTTCTTAACAACAAAACATACTTGTGCTTCAACATCAGAATCTAAGTTCTCATTACAATCAATGGCTTTCGGAAAAGCCCTAGATAGAGCATCAGCAATAAAAAGTTCCCTACCTGGTTTGTAAACCAGCTTTACATCATATTTTTGCAATCTAATTAGCAAATGTTGAAGCCTAGGGGGACAGCCTACCAGGGGTTTCTTATATATAGTTTCTAATGGTTTACAATCACTCTCTACAGTTATATGCTTACCATATATGTATTGATGAAATTTCTCACAAGTATGGACTACAGCATACATTTCTTTTTCTATCTGTGCCCATCTTTTTTGAACATCAGTCAAAGCTTTTGACGTGTACGCCACAGGTAAGTTGTTTTGTAACAACACACCAGCGACTCCTTCACTAGAAGAATCAACTGACAACACAACTGGTTTCGAGACATCATAAAACTGTAATACCGGTTCCTGAACCAACAAGGCTTTAAGATCATTATAGGCTTTTTCTTGCTCATGGTTCCATTGAAAACAATTACTATTCTTAAGCAACTCACGCAGGGGTGAGGTGAGATCTGACATTTTAGGCAAAAATTTCCCAACATAAGTTACCATGCCTAAAAAACGCTCAACATCTTTCTTACATTTAGGTTTGGGCATATTTACTATTGCACTTACTTTCTCTTCATCAACTTTCAGGCCATCACTAGAAATTATGTGACCCATGTACTGTACTGAGTTTTGAGCAAATTTACATTTGTTCAAATTGAATTTAATATTTTGTTCTCGTGCCTTCTTAAGAACTAAACTTAACCTCTGATCGTGTTCTTGTTTATCTTTACCCCAAATAATTAAATCATCAACATATGGTTCACAACCATCAATATCTTGAAAGATCTCTTTGAACTTTCTACTGAATACTTCAGCCGCAGATGAAATACCATACGGCAATCGCAAAAATTTATACCTTCCAAAGGGCGTGTTAAATGTACATAACTTGGATGAACATTCATCAAGTTCAATCTGCCAAAAACCATTAAGCGCATCAAGAGTACTAAACACTGTTGCTCCGCTGAGCTTACAAACAATCTCATCTAATGTAGGCAACTGAAAATGTTCACGCCTAATTGCACGGTTTAAATTTTTTGGATCAAGACAAAGTCTAAGTGTATTGTCTTTCTTTGTGATTACAACAAGGGAGTTCACCCATTCTGTAGGTGAAGTTACTTTTTCAATTATACCACTTTTCTCCAGTTCATCCAACTTATGTTTCAATGGTTGCTGAATAGTTACAGGTACTTTACGTGGAGTATGAACAACAGGTGTCACAGTAGGATCTAACTCAATTTTATGCTGACCAGGAATTTTACCAATACCCGTAAACAAATCAATATTTTCTTTAACCAGTACCTTATAGTCACTACTTACATTAGGCAAAGTTACATTTTCCCCCATAGCAGGTGAAACATTAGGTCTGTTCAAGTTTACATTTTCTACTCTTTTGATTAAGTTAAAAGACTTGCATGAATTCAGACCAAGTAAAGGTACAGAATCACAGTCAATGATGTGAAAATTGATTACTTGTTTAATACTACCGGTACCGTATGAACAAAGCAAAGAACATACACCAACAACAGGAAGTGTTTCACCAGAATAAGTTGTGAGTTTAGACTGTGAAGCTTTTAGGCAATCATTACGCTTACATTTAGAAGTTAACTTATTGAAAATTTTCAGAGGCAAGATGTCAGCCTGAGCTCCAGTATCAATACGAAACTTAACTTTATGATTATTTATCATTAAATCAACATTCCATTCATTGTCATCCGACAAAGATTTACATTTAGGCTTAGATACAGACTTAGATATAGCATTACAACTGGTTATAACCTGATCATTTTTACTAACATTAACAACATCAATGAACAATGAACTTCTATCATCACTTTCACTAGGCCTAACATCATTTTCCTGGGCACTGATGTTATTTATAGGCCTTGACTTAGAGAAATTTTTTGCTTTACTTTTACATACCTTAGCAAAATGATTATAACCACTACACTTGTTGCACTGCTGACGAAAGGCTGGACAGCTCCCGTACACATGATTACCTCCACACCGCTTGCAGGATATAAGCGCTGACTCGGACCTAGGCTTAGGGTTGTTAAGCCTATTTGAAGCATTGCTGGGCTGAGTCGAAAAAGCTGCTCCTCGTCTTTGTACAGGTCTATACTTGTTGGACTTTTGACTCACACCAAAGACATTGACATCTGGTGTAAGATTCGGTTGTTGTGACTGATTGTTTTCAACAATGTTGCCAATTGTTTTAGATTGTAACTTCGAGTTCTCTGCTGCCCTACATATACTAAGAGCACTCTCTAAAGTAAGGTCAGTCTCTCGTAAAAGACGTTCCCTTAGCGCATCACTACTGATTCCGCAAACAATTCTGTCCTTTATGAGACTGTCACAAAGTGTTCCAAAATCACAAGTAGCACTTAACTTGCGCAATTCAGTTACATAAACGTCAATTGCTTCACTAGGTTGCTGAACACAAGTAAAAAATTTATGTCTTTCATAGGTTGTGTTTAATTTAGGAACAAAGTGTTCCTCAAATTTCTTTAACAAAGTTGCTAACTTCTTATCAGAGTCTTTTATTCCAAAAGTTTGATAAATTTCAACAGCATCGTCACCGATTACATGTAAGAGCAAAGCACATTTTCGTGTTTCAACAATATCCTTACCACCTATTGCTGAGAGATAAATTTCAAATTTTTTTCGCCACCTCTTCCAATTAGGTGCCATATTACCAGTTATCTCCAAAGGAGGTGGTTGTGAAAGCAGAGTTTCGGTCATCTTGAGTAAAATTCAATTTAGTTGTAGGAAATAGATTTTCCTTACCTTGTAGCGTCGTTGCAGAGTGGCTAAGCCTATCATAAGCCAATGAACTTACTATTACTTTTATATGGCTTTAGAAACATAGATTCTTCTTTTTTACTGCGCCATGTTTAGTAATGAACTCACTTTGAATTATTACAATTACTTTATTGAAAATACAATCAAACATAATTATAATCTGGAACTTGTAAGAGGAACATTTTACAGAACGTCTTCATTGTGCCGACATCAGATTCAGAAGAAGGAGGAAGCTTACGCTCCGAACATAGAGAATGACTTGAGATATTACATAGAGAAATACAAAGAGAGATTAATACAAACAGTATAAATCTTAACTAATATATAATTATATTACAATAGTCTCCGAAACTGACGTCACTGTCACTTCCTGACAGATCTAGCCAACTCATTGGGGAACATCCGAGGGTAGTCCAGTTGCATCGAAACCCTGACGGACCACTGCTGGGAGCCAGGCACATTTTAAAACCAAGCCACTCCCGAACCTTAAAACAATAAGCCATCATGCCTGTTAGTGAATCTTGTACTTCTAGAACTATGATGTAGACCATTCAGTATTAACAATTAAGCTAAATCTTCAAATTAAATTGTGGTGACTTCCAAATATATGGAACCTTTAAATAGCTGCAAAGTTAATGGACTTTTTCAATTTAATGGGAGCGTAATAATATGGTATTTTGAAGTGATGGGTTGGGGGAATATCAGCATTGAAGTTGTGCGTTGACTTTTTGAGTGGTGGTAAGGGAGTCTACTCGAATAAAATGAATTAACCTAGGACATGTGGGAAATATCACATTTGACGCATTTGTTAAATTATTTATTCTTCATTTGTGTTATTTGTTATGCGTAGATCCATTATAACCTAGGCCGTAATATGTATTTACGATGAACTGTATTACATGGAATTATGTTTAAAAAAGAAAATTTTTCATTTCTTTCCTAACCGGGTTGCAAATTTTTTACTGAATTAAATATAGTTCCAAATTTAAAGCAGTTATACAACCAACCACATTAAAATTTTATTATTAATTTTTTTCAAATAAAATAGTACAAAAACTAGACACACTAATTTTACTAAGCTTTTACCTTGACACTAAAAATTGTCAACATCAATCTTAATACTGATTGAACGTCATTTGTTGTGCCTAACAAAAACTTGTAAATGACAAATAACAGCAAAAAACAATTTCGCCAGCAATCGGCACTCGGCCCTCGTGTTTGAGTTGTTTTTGCAGCCACGAGCTGGCGTCCCACCAAACGTTTCACACAGTTGACTTTATTGAATCTTTCTTTTGTGAGATTGAATTTCATATTATTTAACGACATACAAATATTAGATTTTTTATCATCAGACCAACCTTAAACAATGATAGGAAATAATTTAATATCAGAGTACAACATAGATATATTGTCTATTGATATTAGGAATTAATATAATAGTTTTTAAGTTACTAAAATAGTCGTCGGCCATTAAAGTGGTTTATATGAAACTAGCGGCTTACCCACTCTTCGTACAAGATGTGTTAAATTCACCTTTTATAGGATTATGTACTGGAATTGAATGCACATATACAAGGTAATAGCTTCAGTTAGTATACCACTGTAGATAATTATGTGTTTAACAGCTGGCAGATAGAAGGTACTTTTCTAAACAAGTTTATCTCATTCGTGATCTTAAACATTCGGATCAAAAACTCCAAAAGAAATTCTAACAAGGGTAGGTATATGACGGTCCTAGGGCTAAGCCCTGAGTGCTATAAAAAGAATGTCTTGTAAACCTACTTCATTAATTTTTCATGTATATCAAGTTTAACGGCAAACGATCCAGTGGTTTTTGTGTACATCGATTACAAGTATAAAAATATGTATATAAATATATTGTATATCAACATACTTTTATATATTAATATACGAGTAGATTGCATTAAATTCAAAATTAAAAGTTTATAAATATAACAGGTAATAATAACCAATGAGAGAAGTTTGGTCTGGTACATTTTATGTTTCAACTACTAATAACCAATAAATAAATAGCTATACAACCAAAACTTAAAAGAAACCAAAGTCAAACTTAAAATACCGTAAAACTTTATTGTATATAAAAATTATATTTAAAATTTAAAATTATTTGCTGTTTTAAACAAACATATATTTTATCTATGAGTTTCACGGTACAGACTGTTCATTACAAACTCAAGTTTCATAATGCTTTAAAGTTTACGGGGTAGTATAGTTCATCAAGCAAGAAAAATAATATTTGTCATTTAAATTAAAAACCAGAACTGATTTAGGGTTTTTATTTCATAAATATTTACAAAATAGATTTTGTATTAAAAAATTTATTCTTGTTTCGGACTTAGTTTATTCCTCAATAAACTCCTGTGACAGTAGTAATACTCACGATTGAGAATGGGGGATATATTTAGTGATCATCAAAAGTATCATTATAAACTTAACTAACATTGTATTTTCATTAGAAATCTATTGGTTACATCAAGTGATCCAGTAACCAGCATATCCAGTTAATAGTTTTACAATTTATGTAAATTGTTTATTAAAATTACTAATCTTACAAAAATACTCATTGTATAACAGACTTTTTAAATGGATTAAGCCTACACTTAACAGTATTGTTGGATAGATAAAAATCCTTAACAAAAGTACACATTTATATTACTAAAGATGAGAATAATTTCTTTTCAGGTGCACACCGCTGTTATAAACGCTACCGCATGATTTGCTACAAGGAAGTGGGGCTTCAGACGGAAGTGGCTAACGTATTTCTTTGGTTTCCGGTAAACCAGATATGCGAATCGACTTCCGTGCCACTCTTTGTTAAACCAAGGAATAAACCACACGCATGTTAAATGCTTCTTACCTGTCGTTCATCTAGTTTTCTAGACATATATAGCCTTTTGTAAAAACAATATTAGCACTTTAGATATACTTTAAATTCTTCCACTTTAAAGTTTTGCACAAATTCTTAAGGGAATCTTATCCTTAATGTTATTTTAAGTCTGTTATTGACTCATGACTGTCAAAAGTGATTCATTGATTATTATTTTAACCGTAACACAGATTAAATTAATCACCACATGTGGATAAAGCATAATATTTACGCACTGTTTGGTCTATTTAACAGAGGAAGTAAATTCTTCCTCTTGAAATTATGGATTAAACTCTCTTTCATTAAAACGCTTCCATTTACTGGTATTAACTGAATTGGATGGCTTTCCCTTTTCAAAATCTAGAATTTTATGAAAAATTTTGAATTATTGGACTATGTTGGTTGGACACTAACGCAAAATTAAATCTTTAAAAGAAAGAAAACAAATAAACTGTAAAACTTCACCGAAACACACACAAAAATAAAAACATAAAAATCACACATGATTATAATATGAAAAGGACCGTAAGGAAAATTTTGTTTTATTGTGAATTTGGTGTGAGTTTAAACCAACGGTTGAGGTACCTATTAATCTTCGCCGTAAATAATAATATGTAACATTCTAACTTTTGCTCTTTCTGAAGCATACATGCAACAAATAAAACTACAATGAAACAAATAACCAACACTGCTACTCTTTCGGGTTTGGAGAATGTTAATAACAAAGTGATAGAACTTCTCGTAGAATAGTCTGTGAATACAAGAAACAATAGTCTACAGAAACAAAAACATAATTCGACAAATTTATCTATGACGAAAGTTTGCCACATTGGCGTTTGAAAGTCACAGTTTACTTCCTAGTTAAACGTTTTATTTATTTTCCAGTTTTTCTTACATAAATTTATGAGGCAGTAATGTATTATTTAGTTATAAGAAATGTGAAGTGTTAAATTATTTTGCGCGATTATATATCAAGATTTGTAACAAAATTATTATAAATTTAGGCATCTTAATATCGTCGAGAACGGCTTTTAATATACTTTAGTTGATGTTGAATCTTATGAAATATAGAAATACACTTATGTTTAGTAACTATGCTGCTGGTATTTCTCTACGACCTAAACATACGTAATCATTATTATGACCTATCTAATTATTGGAAATACTGTTTCAATAAAATACTAAGGATTATTTAAACAAAAGGGGTTTTCTAAATACCGTAGACTTGAATACATCGAAACACGAATTTAATTCTTTGCCGGTTCTGAAATGATGGACAAACGTTTCGAAGTTGGTCACAAAGAGGTTTGTAAGAGCTTCACTTCACCTACGAGAACAGGCGGAACTGATCACTCAAGTGAAATAGGAAACCTCTGATTCAACTCAAGTTTTATTGTTAACTAATGGTTTTCTTCTCCCGTTCCATTTCCTCCTACAAGTGCAACATAATTGGCGTTTAATTTCAATCTTTTTAGTCTGTAAATGAAACATTTGGAAAATGTCTGAAATAAAAAAGGTTTATTTAACTTGTTAGTTTGTACTTTAGTTGTTTGTTAACACTTTAGTTAACCTTAATATGTAAATATCCTGGTTTTATTTTAATGAGGTGTTTTTTTAACAATAAGTTAAAAAATATAGAACTAGATTAAGTTTGTTAAGATACATTTTTAACAACCTATAGTTATAGTTTAATTATTTTTATATTCAAAGTTTGTCGACCTCAATTCTGTGTTGACTCAAATGCCTGTGAATATATATTATGATTATTAATTAGAGTCAAAATTTAATTTGATACAATCGCTAATACAAAAAAAACATATTTAATATAGTTTAATAATGTGCAGTTTAACTAATGTGCACTAATGTGCGATTTAACTAATGTTTAGTATAGTGCAAATTCAATTGATTGTAATTGCAAAGATTATGTATATTTTATCGGAATATGTTGTAACGAGGTGGCCCGTGCGCAAATTGCGCATTTTATGATTCTGTATGAGAGAAAATACCTTAGTATGTTGGTTATGAAGTGACAGAGATCTATTTTTGTTTACTATCTGGCTTTTAAAATTCATCTGAAGGTAATCAGCTGTTAAATTACAATTCACATTAAAGAACTTGCAATAAAAGTTGGTTAACATTTTAAAGCGCCCTCTAGAAATAAATCAAAGGTGAGGGGGGGCGAAGCCCGAAACAATATGATCTTTTTAATAACGATTCGTCACTGCGGTATATCCTAAGCTTTAAATAGACACCTCAATCTTAAAATCGTTTCAGTAGGGCGAGAGAAAATGGGACGTAACAGACGAAACCCTTAGAGAAATAAGAAGATAGATTGAATAAAATCCTTAAATTAGAACCTTAGAATTAAAATAGCATAATGAACTATAGTAAATGGGTCCAGTTTCAAACTTTAAAGAGCTTCCAACGTTTCTAAGGAACTAGCTATCTATATTCGGATTCGAAGGTAAGCTAATATTTCAGCAAATATAAAAATTATAACTTTTAAACTATTCTTTTATAATGTAGAATTGACTAGTAACTTATCAGTATTTACTTACCTCTAATTATCTAGTAACGAAGGCTCAACTTCATGATAAGTCCATCATCAATAACTTGTACATGATTTGTATGTGTTACTCCTACACTCAATTGCCGAATCCTGACAATAATGACCGACATTTTTACCCACTCAGTGCGGAATACCCACATCGGGTAGTGAGCATTTTTTTTAGATATTGGCAGAAGCTAAATACTTAGACTGCGGAGTGGGTAATTGTAAGTTCCCAAATGCCGAAATAAACACCTTCTTTGGTGGTAAAACCACGATACCCTCATCGCAACGTGGGTAAAACACGGCGATGTGAGCAATAACATTAACCCACGTCGCAATGTGGGTATAGTTGGTTTACTCAATCGGTAAAGAACGTGTTTATTGTGGTATTTGCGCACTTATAATTACCCACTCCGCAGTCTGGATATTTTGCTTCGGCCAATGTCCGAATAAAATGCTCACTCCACGATGTGGGTATGCTGCACTGTCCACTTTGCGGAGTGGGTAAAAATTTCAGGTATTGCCTGAATTCGGCAATTAAGTGTAATATATGCAATTGAAGACCACATCAAGACGTTGGAAAGCAATCAACTCTCCTTTAATTCTTTCCATTATAAATAAGAAATTGAAGATTGGGTATACAGGATGTGAATGAGGTTTAAATTCTTTGTGACTAAAAAACTAATATGACACTTTGTTAGGATATTTCTGCAGCCAATCAAACATCACTCAATATGTTTAAGAAATTTTCATAAAGAAATTCATTCCATTTAATAATTTATTCTTCAAACATTTAAATAGAAGGCATTATTAAGATAACCACGCGCGATGTGTGATTCAATCTCTCAAAATTTCCAAAGTAGTAAACCGTGTACAGATGCAGTTGAATGTGGCTCCAATTAAACATAAATGAGGGATAGAAAGAGTGTAAAGTTCGTTCAAATCAGATCTAATTAAGGCATGATCCAGAGTCGCGAAGGGTTTCTTTGTGGTGGAGAGTTCGTTAGAGTCCCGTGCCCGATCACTCGACGCTGGCGATGCGAGAATGCAGACTGAGATAATCGTCTAAAAACGTTGATGACGTCACGGGGATACGCTTACTGTCATTTTTGAAGTAGTTCATCAGAATGTATTGTCAACTGTGTGATTTTTATATAAAATTTAATAATGTAATTTAATTGTAATTGTTAGTAATTAGTTCCTTAAATTTATAGTAAAAGTAACAGGCCTGTTAAATGTTTTTTTTGTTATACAAAAAGATCTTGGAGTTATGAAAATTGTAGAAACGCAACTTTATTTTTGAAAACGATGAAAAATTGCAGTAAAAACTTGTATTCGTGTAATTGTAACAATACCAACCTGTGAATTGTTTAATACTTTCATAAGTGATTCCTGTAAACATAGATTTTGAAAAAGTGAAGCCATTCACAGGTTAAGTTAAAAATACATGGATTATAGACATTTTATGGTTCTCAAATTTAAATTGCATTTCTATGATTTCCTTCCCTCCAAAATATTCGTATTGCAATAAACTATGGAAAAACTTCATTGTAGTAACAATTCCAGCCCTGTCATTAACATTTAACACGCTTTGAATGTTACCTAAATATTGAATGTTATATGGACTGCCAAAATAACCATTAATTTTTTTACATAAAAATATATCTAATTTAATTAGTTTTTACATAAAAATTACAAAGCTAGCTTTATTTCTTGATGAACTACATTACATTAAAATTGTGTAATCTTATATAAAACTATATTTAGTATATATCATTATTATATTTATTTACTTTTGAAAAATCAAGAAAAAACATGAGTTTTTAGTAAAAAAATTGAGTTTAATCATTAGTGCAAATGCCACAAATTTCAATATTAAACAAATATTTTTCTGTAATGTTAAAATTTTATTACATCAACTTGCAAGATAAACTATTTTGTGATATAAATTTTATAATATTATTTGCGCTTTTTAATTTATAATATGGTGAAGACCCTAATAGTTAGGGTTAGTTTAGTGCATTTTCTGTGGACTTTTGCTGAAAAAAGATCTTGGAGGATGAGGGTTGCAGTAATTGTTTGTCACAGTGCGTCCGAGACATCCTGCTTAGAAAAAAGACTGATCTTGACCACTAAGCGGCTCAGATCCCCTGACCGTGTGGCTAAGGAGTGAGCCCAACGGGCTTAGGCTAATTTAGGCCTAGCCTGATGTAATGTGACAAACTATTCCAGGCTTGATTCCTAAAGAGTAGAGGAGGATTTTAAATGGGAATACCCGTTTTAGGGGAGTCCCACACTACAGGCTGGCCCGCTGCATTTGTCCTTCTTCTCCCTAAAAAATATATTAAACAAATATTTTACTGTAACCTATCTTACTAATTTACCATAAAAAACTTTCAAGAAAAGCTATTTTGTGACTATTTTATAACATTATTAGCACTTTTTAAATCAATAATACGGTGAACACTATAATAGTTAGTCTTGAAATAGCTGGATACTAAACAATACCCTTAAAACAGTCTTTGATATAAACATAGACATTCGCGTGGTGTGATATAACACCGGTTTAGTTAGCTACCATAAATGAGCTATTTACGAACACGCTGTTCTGACCGAACATAAATATCTCGCCACGGCTCGGGCGCGTGATAATTTACATGTAACTGCCACGCGTGTGCACCACACGATTATACCGGTCTTGCTTTCATTCAGTCCATGATAATGTCAGCCCTGGGTCTTGAGGTTTATATTTATAATTTATAGTAAATGGTTATACGTAAATTATGAGGTTTGCTCCGTCGGGTTTGTTTCAGCTTTCTAGTCCAATATAGCATTAGTGTTTGTTTTGTAAAATTATATAGGGAACTAAAATAGACTTCATTTTATGAATACAGATAAAATAATAAAACTTGGTACATTATTTTTAAACGTAAAAACTATTTTTTAGTTCTATATATATTTCTTTGACGTGACAAGGAGTTTAAAAACGTTTAAATGGTTATAATCAGATGGTAGGTACATCAGATTACACATCCCACTTACTACAATACACTGCTGGAAACAGGACTTTAAATTAAGACGGAAACTAAGACGGAAGTGATAGAAAATTAAACGTTCTATTTAACAATTAACGAAAAACTGGATATTTTGAGATACTGTTTGCGGATTTGCATTTTGTTAAGTGAAACTTTTAATATGAAGTGAAGTCTAATGATGTGATTAACACTTAAATTTAAGATTTTGTTCTGAATCTTTGTATACTGTCCTTCCTGGTATAACAAAAGCCGAAAGTATCTTAAAAAATGAAAAATACAAAGTTTTAAGCTTGAATTGTCATTTTTGATAAGATACTATAGTAGTCCTTTTAAAACCTCCTGTATGTTATAATTCTTGAACGTATAGACTTTCCAATTATATTGCTCCATAAAAGTGAGATGGCAGTATGAATCAAATTTATACAGGAAAAAGGGGTATGATTTATGAAATCTTAATGAGTGTTTGGGGATTACATTTAAGAATTGGAGCCACCTAGGATTGTAAATAAATGTGTGAAGTGAAAGGCTAATCATATCAGATATTAAACATGCAACCTAATAGCTAGTTCTCATTTTTTTAATTAATTTAAAAAAAATATATATTATGAATATATGTTGACGGTGGAAGATTTTATTAAATCTCAAACCTTATTGTTGCTTTATTTCGTTTATAGTAAAAGGAATAAGACACATTTATCACATAAAGTCCACATGAAGTTTCATCCTTTACTTGCTTTGTTAGTCTTTGAACATTATAAATAAATTAAACTTGTTTGGTAAATACTAAACAGACAAAATATGTTCTTTGTACTATGTGTTTTAGGTTTTTTTTTAATTAATTGTAAGCCAGTGAATGGCTGAAATTAATAAAAAAAAGAAAAAACTTAATCGGGGTCGGAAAGTTTTAATTGATGAAACAGCATTAAAGGCTCCTCCGTGTTGTATTGAATAAGTTAGTGATTTATTAAAAACTATTAGGAAACTTAAAGCTATTGGCTTTCCCTTATATTTATTAAAGTTATTACTCTTTCCATAAATTTATGGTTAACTAATATACTACATACGTTCTATGTATTAGTTTTTGTCTTGTTCACCGTTTAGGCTACTAAATTCATTGCCTATAAAGATCCAAAATCTTTTTTCAGTGTAAGGAGTACTGTTTGCATACAAGCTATGAAAATAGTATTAATCAAAAATAACTTTATAATAAATCAATAATAAACTAAACAAATTTCTTTTGTTTCAGTACGCAATTAAAAAATCTATGTTCAAAGATTCTAATTGGAAGTTAATAATGCAATTCATAAACACTACTTTTTGAAACTTGTAATACTTAATTGCCAATATTTTTCATACCAAAACTAGTTTTAAGTTGATCTATGATAAATAGGTCTTAGTAAAAAAATCCACAAAATGTAAATATTTTAAAATCATATTAGAGAAAAATATTTTATATTCAATTGTTTTAAGAACAAGACACCATAAATCAAACAATATATCAAGCTTGCATGGTGTACGTTAAGACAGGTAATATAATTTATTTTAACTAATTCTAATGACCACCCACTTCGGGTTTTATATTCGCATTTTTCAAACCCACTCCACTTTACCCACTGTGGGCTTAAGTGCGTGGCCTCGGAGCAACCATAGAAATTGAAATAAAAAATAACTATTATCCGTTTATAGTTCTAAATATGCATTTGTTACATTTTAATAAAAAATATTAATATATGAAATAACATTTTAATTTATTAAAGTTAAAGTTTGGCAGTTACATTAATTTTAATTATCAATTATCCACTACGACGCAGTGTATTTTTTGCTATTGCATGTGAAACAGCTATTGAGAATAATAATCTTTTAAGAAGTTTTACTAATTTTTCAAACCTCAGTTTTAAAGAAGTGCTTTCTGACATGCGACCATTCCCTAACATGAATTTCCAATTAACTATTAGTAACATTGGTGTGATAGTTACGCGTTTCATTTAGTTTACAAACATAAAGAATAAAGCGTTTTATTACGCATTATTTTATATAAACGTGGAAGTTCAAACAAAGTTTTTTACAAGATAACACGAAATTTTTTTTTATTTCATGCTTTTGTTGAATGTCTTAGCCATGGTTAAACAATAGTATTTATTTACATATCTCATAATAAAGCTGAATATACAATTGACAGTTAAAATTTTTCTACTACCTTTTGGATAAAAATAATATATTAAATCTTCATTAAATATTAGAACTCTAATGTTTTCCATATTTGTTATCAATGTTTAGTTCTGCTGCAACGGTGAGTTGGACAAAAATTCATGTCTTGCCTTCCCGAAATCATGGCAGTCCAGCTGGGCTAGATGCAAAAATGTTTAATCTTAGAATAAAATTGTATAATATTTTTTGCGTTAAAGTTTAAATGCATCAATATGTAACATCGACAAGCCTAGACGACCTCTCTAAACTGCAATTCACTCATCGATAAAATAAATGCAAGTCTATTGTGTTTGTAAAAACTGATTGAATATTAAAAAAATGCAGTAGTTTGTAATGTAAAGTTCAACCAACCGCTACGGATACAACAATGAATTGCTAACCGTGAAAATGTTTCCCCATGTGGCTTTACTCATTTATTGCATTTGTTATTCGGCACACCACTAAAGTAGTATTTATTTCCAAAAAATCTATTTTTTAAATGTAACACAAGGAAACGTATTTTATTCATAATAAATTAAAACACAAAATTTACTTTTTATACATTTCCCGCCAAAAATAATAATATAAAGTGGTTTTTTAACGTAACGTAAATAGTAGTAGCATAAATTACATATAAACTCACAACATTTCGCACGTTCAACTGAACAATTGTTTAACTGTTCAACTGAACAGGACTATGAGATCCATTACTCATGCCAACCCCTGTATTTTAGCTCCCGGTGCTGTGTTATATCGCTCCACCTGAAATAAGACGAAGGGAGGCACTTACTAGGGAATATAATAAGATCGTATCCGCTCCACAGCTACCCATCCATGATTACCTACCCCAGGAGATGGGCAGATTGGTTCCGAAGATCACCACTGCCGACAGCATCCCAGTTGTCGGACACGAACTTTTAGATCCATACAAACTGGACTTCCTTCTACTACTCTTTCCAAGCTCGGAATCACTTTTTAACTGCTAACTCAACCTTAGCAGTAAGTGGTATGGATCTTCCTCGGAAGCAGTGGTCTGTTCTCAATCGATTCCGCACTGGAGTAGGAAGATGCAATTAATGAAAATACAAATGGGGAATGACAGAAGACCAGTCATGCGGCTGTGAAGCGGAGTTCCAGACTATGACTCACATAGGCAATGAGTGCCCTTTGAGTGCTTTCCCCGAAGGGTTGATTGGGCTGCATTGTTCAAGTGAAGCTGGGCTGCAATGGCTTAGCGCCCTAGATTTATAGCTTTATAAAGAGAGGTCATAACTTTTTGTTTTAGTTTAGTTTTAAAGTTTTGACGCTGGTGATATGCAGCGCAGAGAATGTTTTATATTTTCAGAAGTTGGTGGCTGGCTATGAATGCCATACGAAATATATATGTATATTTCCCATGTATTTCATACGTACTGTATGAAAATGCATTAATTATGAAAATTGAATTCATATTAAGCCAGTGATCAATGCAATAACTTTTTAAATACTAAGAGATAAGGAAGACGTATTTTGCACATAAATTATAAATCCTTTCTCTTGGAGCTTTTCATATATCTTTATATTCATTAGTTTTATCATTCTTGATGATTTTACATGTTCTTACAGAAGTTCGAGTTTTACAAAGTGAATAAAAATAATAAGCTCCTTGAGCATAATGACTCATCAGTTCCCTCCTTATTTTGCTCCAAATAAAGCTTACACATTTTGAAATCTATTTTATATGAACATCAAATTAATGTGCATATTAATGTGTGTTACAATTAGTTATTTTCTTGTCATCAACATATTCAATATTTTGGAAGTATTTAAGTAACGTTCAAATTTTAAAAATATGTTTATAATAGTGCTGAAATAGTACAGCCAGTGATCTTTTTTGGAATGATTAAGTTTTTAAATAGTGTAAAGAAGTGATAGTTAAACTCGTTTCTTATTAATTTCCCACGTTTCTGTGGATTTGTTTTGACTAACATACACAATTCCGTAACTGATAATAACCAACTTATTTCTATAACATTTTACTAATTATGATCATATAATAATAATTATCGATTAATATTTTCAGCAAAAATCTAGAAAATAATAAAGTAATTTTGTGTAAAAATTTTATGTTTTTTCTTATAATAATGGCTCGTGTCTCGTTTGAAAAAAAGACAAAAAAAACACATTAATAGAGGCATCCTTACTATATTATAATGACCTGTAAATATAGGGCTCTAATATTTTTTTATAGTACAAGTCTTTTATATTTGGGCTTTATGATTAAAAAATTTTTAATTATAATAAAACCAAAAAAAGAATCTAACTGAATAAACCATAGCTTGTTTTATGTACCTAATTACATCACGATTTAATACGAGACACCATGTAGTTTAAGTATCTTTATTTTTTTTCAATCACTGATTTTAACTACCGTCTAATGAAGTCCTTTGAACCAGTGGGGAGTTCAAGTTTAATGTGTAAATAAATTATTTATGTCAGTGTCAGTGGACGTCTTAGACATCAGTCAGAGAGACTTAGGAGTTAAAGCTGCAATTTAAAGTTGTCACGCTACAAAGACTCTGTGAATCCCTGGACAGACTTGCCATCACATCTTACACTGGCTACCACTAGTTGAGCCTGTCACTCTGTTTAAATCTGTGTTTGGGCTCTAAAGCTTGATTGTCAAATTGCAATTTTAGGAAGATAATTGATAAAATTTTTGAAACCAAACTCGAATATTACATAAATAGTAAAATAAAACTTTTTTTTTGTTGGATAAATAAATGTGGTCACAATTTCAATATGTAAGTTAAATTTTGTTTTGAGATTTTTTGCTAATAATTAATAAGTAGACCAAAATTATTTAACCATAACTTATTTTAGAAAATATATTTCATAAAATTACTATACCAATAATGAGTTACGATTAAGTTAGGGAATAAATAAATAAGTAAATTAAAGAATGAGTGACTTATTTAACAGGTTTTAGTTGATATCCATAACTGTTCTCTCAGTGAGTTGTCGTGAAGATTTCGCATGTTCTGATGTTGATGACCTTTCTCCTATACAACCAGTGTGAAGTTCCTACATGTACCCTGAAACAAATCACATGCAAAATAATTTACTGTAATTAAATCAATTATTTATTCTATATATAATTGGAAAATTAAAGGACGTGAGTATAAAAGAACTATCCGCAAATCTATATTGATATATAGATATATATATAGTTGAGCCTGTCACTCTGTTTAAATCTGTGTTTGGGCTCTAAAGCTTGATTGTCAAATTGCAATTTTAGGAAGATAATTGATAAAATTTTTGAAACCAAACTCGAATATTACATAAATAGTAAAATAAAACTTTTTTTTTTGTTGGATAAATAAATGTGGTCACAATTTCAATATGTAAGTTAAATTTTGTTTTGAGATTTTTTGCTAATAATTAATAAGTAGACCAAAATTATTTAACCATAACTTATTTTAGAAAATATATTTCATAAAATTACTATACCAATAATGAGTTACGATTAAGTTAGGGAATAAATAAATAAGTAAATTAAAGAATGAGTGACTTATTTAACAGGTTTTAGTTGATATCCATAACTGTTCTCTCAGTGAGTTGTCGTGAAGACTTCGCATGTTCTGATGTTGATGACCTTTCTCCTATACAACCAGTGTGAAGTTCCTACATGTACCCTGAAACAAATCACATGCAAAATAATTTACTGTAATTAAATCAATTATTTATTCTATATATAATTGGAAAATTAAAGGACGTGAGTATAAAAGAACTATCCGCAAATCTATATTCCATAGTTTTTTTTGTATGTTGTTTTCTATTACATTATTGACCTAAATTTCAATTTAACAATATTTCATTATAAAGAGGTAAGAAAACCAATGCGGTATTTAATATGTTCACTTAAATAATGAAGTATTTTAATGTATTAACTCATTCATTCAGTCAAGCAAAAAAAGTTAAATATTAAAACATAGGAAAATCCATTTTTGAGGATTTACCAAGACCATTCTTTGACCTACAAAGTTATGATTCCTTAGGAAAGAATGCCTCCTACAACTGGGATGGTGGAAAAAAATTAATTGAAGGTACTCAAAATATTAGTGAATAATCAAAACCTGCGCTTTTCCCCTAAAACCGCCATATACCACACGAAAATAAATTGAATCGGCCAGAGTGCACACGGCCGATTCAAAAGAAGTCTCTCCGTTGCAATCAATCACAAGTAACGCTAAATATTTAACTGTAAGAATGGTACTCTAATATTAAATATATTTAATATCACTACTATATTTAATTATAAACGAATCTTAAAGTTTAGCTTGCATTGTGAATAAAAACAAACAAAATAGACGATGGAAAAAGAGTGAGAAGGTAAAACGTTCTCTAAATCAAATAAAACGAAATTCATGACTATCAAAAATATTATAAGTTATGAATTCTCAGAATCTGTTTCACCGAAAAGAAGGCTCTCAACCAACCAAACTCGCATCAAGACATGCACAGTATGGAACATTCGCTTACCTATCACGCATAACACACTCTCTCACGCATTAACATGAGTAATGGAGAACACGCACACTCACATACATGCGCCGCACACGCAACCCGATACTAATGGAGTCATCCGTCTCCTCAATTGAAAAAAGATAAATATCGTTCTTAAGAAAATATAATGAAATAAATCGGGCCATGACACGAACCTTGTAAAATTTCAGTAGAATAAAAGAGTAAAAGTCATAGAGTGTTTCCCTTTGTTTCTATTTTACAAGTATGACGAAAACCTTTTGAAGAGAATCGTCATACCCATATAATTTCGACTAAGTAAAAATTTAAAACTTTTACTTTAATATAAAATTGTTAACAACTATATCTATAAAAATGAACGTATAAATTTTTGGTCTTTGTGTCTTTGAGTATCTTGAAAGGATGCGAATACTACTAGACCAATTGACCTGGCATTTCGTATTAACATACTTTATTTACAAAGAATAATAATTGGATTTAACGGATAAGGCTGGCGAATACCAAGGTTACTAACCTGTTATATTAGTAAAATGTTTACAAAGAATTTATTTTGTTACAGGGATTATGAATTTAATTGATATTAAAACACTATTTTGAACCAATAGGACAAGAAATTAAATGAAACACTGATGGGTGAATGAAAATTGTCTCTTTTGGGGAAAAATATATGTTAGCACTCCAACGCCTTCTTAAGTAATACTTTATAAATTGTAAAAAATGAGGAGTATGTTTTTTTTTTCAATATCCAAAAAAGGTAATAAAATGTATACAAATTTACATTATCAAATTCATTAAAGTGTATTTTGTTCTAGCTAAACCTCAAAATATGAAGGAAGAAAGTAATGTGATGAAAATAAATAAATTAAAAATGTAATAATATAATGTTTCGTCAAATAGACTGGCCGGTCGCCATGTCATCAGCTCACCTGTCAGCCACGGGGTTGATCCGACTGGTGGGTGGGCAATAGTTAATTGTTTACTCTGGTCTGACAAGTAATAGAAGTTTTCATTACTAGGCTCGAAAGTGACGTATTGCGGGTAGAGACTCGCCTCGTCGTGTGGATAGATTGGAAAATGCTATCTATCCACGCAGTAGCACTTTTGAGACGAGTATCGAACATTATTTTTCATTACGATATCGAAATACTTGTAAACAACATGAATTTTTTGTTTATTGAACTTTTCATCCTTTTTTGTTTATTTTTCTTGTTATTGTTTATCAAGAAAAAAACGAATTCATGACGCTGAGTTTCTGTGCTTATGTCAAGTCACATACGCTCGGAAACTCAGCGTTATGCAACAGCTGATCGGTCTGCACCGCAAAATCCCATAACGGTTACTTTCCGTAAACCACAAATAAACAGAAAGTTAATTGTTAATTGCCTTGCAGTAGCGGGAATAGCCTATTTTCGTAGTTCAGAAAGTGTACTTTCGAGTGTAGAGTAATGAAAGTATATTTTCAACTCAGATAAGCTACCCCACACACAAGTCTTGCGTATGTCAAGAGAAAATCAATTAAACTTACGTTTTAAATTATTCTCTGAATTCATTAATCACACTGTATTTATGAAATCTAGAAACTATATATTTCGAAAACGTTTTCTACGACTTAATGTACGAAAAAAATAGTTAAAATTTAGATTTACAGTAAAGCATTAACAAAAATACAAGGTTAGGTGTCATTTTTACGAATATTTTAATTCCATTTTATGTATTTAAAAACAACAAAATCAAAGTAATTTTGTAATTTTTACTTGCATTAAATTCCTATTTGTTATCTTATCTCTTCATACTATTGATAGAAAAATCAATGAAACCATAAAAACTAGCATACGTGTACTAATATTGAAACCTTTTAAACTTTAAGTTTCGAGAACATTTACGTAATCTACACATGTAGTCAAGTAGATCTCAAAATAAATTAATATTTATATAAAACCGTTTTAACGATGTTTTTAGAAGTATGAACATAGTTTTAACACCTAAAATTATTGGATCGTTTTCTAAACACTCTGTATAAAACTATGTTCTGCTAATTAATATAAGTATTCATTCTACTTGACCATTTAACTCCTTAGTTTTGTGATAAAAAATAACAGTTCTTAGTTACCTACTCATAAAATAAGCTAAGTTATAAATAACAAAAAATATATATAATTTAACGCAGTTATAAATAATATACTATAAATAGGAAAATATTTTGGTGTCAAACTATGTGTTGAAACTATATGGAGTGTGTTTCGTTCGGTGATAAAGTTAGTTATTATAAAATCATATTTAATAAACAAAGTATTTATGGGATTTTCAATGTTATCAATGTCAAAGGGTATGGAAGTATTTTGTCTAAATAGAGGTCCGTTGTAAATTTAATATTTGCACGTTTCTAAGGCACCAAGAACGTAGTTTTAAATTTCACTAACATTCCCTAAAACATACAGCATCAAAATACCTTTGAGCTTAATATATTCAAGTTTCACAGTATAAAACATAAATATAGTTAAAGTATATCCAAAAAGTAAAAGATATATTACATTATCTGTTAAGTGACTAGAACGTATTTTAAAACTAGGAATTTCAAATCAGATTATATTAACCTTGAATGCCAATGTAGCTATAACAATATGGGTGCTTTGTGACTATGATTAGTGTTAGATTACTGAAACTATACAGGGTGTTTCAGAACTTTTTGACAATATTTTAGGGCATTGTTTCTGGGCTAGAAACATATCTAAATATCATATTTAAATTGTCCGGAAGTCTTTAGTTACTCACACAGCCGCCATTTTGTTTTTTTTTCACATAACAATTTTTATTTCCGTAACGGATTGTTGTATTAAATTCATATTTGGCATGAATCTTTATTATACCAATGTACATTTCCAGGAAAAAATTAATTTTTTCCACTGTATATTTTCAAAATGGCGGCCATTTTAAATTTTCAAACGCATATATCTCAAAATCGGAAAATTTTATAAAAATTTTACAAGACACAAAAATGTTGACAAATTAAATTATCTAACCAATGATACCAAGTTTGTAAGGATCTGACAACAAATAACGGAGTTATTGCGATTTTTCTCCATGAAAACATTGATTTTGCTGTTAAATGGCCTTAATTAACATTGATTTTAATGCAAAATCAATGTTTTCATGAAGAAAAATCGCAATAACTCCAGTATTTGTTGTCAGATCCTTACAAACTTGGTATCATTGGTTAGATAATTTAATTTGTCAACATTTTTGTGTCTTGTAAAATTTTTATAAAATTTTCCGATTTTGAGATATTTGCGTTTGAAAATTTAAAGTGGCCGCCATTTTAAAAATATACAGCGGAAAAAATTAATTTTTTTCCGGGAAATGTGCATTGGTTTTATTTACGTAACGGCTGTACCAACTTCATATTTGGCACGAATCTTTATCCTATGTTCATTTCCAGGAAAAAAATAATTTTTTTCCTCTGTGTATTTTCAAAATGGCGGCCATTTTAAATTTTCACACTCAAATATCTCAGAAACGGCAACTTTTATAAAAATTTTACAAATGACAAAAAAGTTGAAAAAATTTAATTATCTAACCAATTGTACCAAGTTTGTAAGGATCTGACAACAAATAACGGAGTTATAGTGATTTTTCTGAGTAGTGGGATTTGGCCACTTTTAAAACCGGCCACGTGCCCCCCGAGCCACGTGACTTGGCAGCTGGCGCCAGCTGCCATGTCACATAGCTTCCGGTGGGGGTTAGAGGGTACATATGAGATGCTGTAGTTATATGTTATGGCATATAGGTTGGGGTGGAGATGGCGATAGTGTTGGCGTTAGGGTGAAGTGAATTTGCGCATAAAATTAAAAGTTAGTTCAAAATTGAAATTTGTCGGTGTTAACGGAACTCTAACAGTTGAAGAAAAATTAAGAGTTAGTTCAAAAGTGAAATTCAAACTTATAACTGGGATGTGGAAAATATGTCAAGGTCATCAGGAGTAAGTTTTTAAAAATTCTATCCAACTATCACCAGAAATAGTTTTCTGTTGAAGTAGTTGGTGATAGCGGGATAATTGATTCGTGCCATGGGAGAGGTGTTTATCGTTTGAAAGTTGGCGATCGAATGAGAAGCGCCACCTAGGGAGAGGGCTTATAAAATGGCAACCTTCCCCCACTCCTTTAGACCAATAACCGGTCGCCGACTCTATGTGGTAAAACTGAACCAGACATGGCGGCCGCCATGGATAATTCTAACCTCAAAGCTTAGTTTTGCATTGGTGAGCATTTGCCACCCCCACTCCTTTACCTTTCTTTTATATTTTTAAAACCGAACAGATGTCCGGGCAGTTGCCCCTACGGGCAGATGTTCGGGCAAGTGTTGGGGGCAGAGATGTTGAAATATTGGGGTGGAGATGGCGATAGCGTTGGTGGTCGGTTGAACTGAATTTGCGAATAAAGTAACTAGGGTTGAACTAAAAGTGCACATAAATTAAAAGTTAGTTGAAAACTGAAATTTGACGGTGTTAACAAAACTCTTAATAGTTGAACAAAATTAAAAGTTAGTTTAAAACTGAAATTCAAATTTATAAATGGGATCTGGAAAGTATGTCAAGGTCATCCAGAGTAAGTTTTAAAAAAGCCTACCCAACTACCACCAGAAATAGTTCTAAGTTGAACTAGTTGGTGATAGTAGGATAGGTTGAAGTAACTTTTGAATTTTATTAGTGAACATACAATTAATGTGCAACAGCAGAGTTTAAACAAGTTGAACTTTTGTGATGAATTACAGAGTTGTAAATGCAAACACCGACGACGATGAGAAGGTAAATGCAGAGTCCCCAGATGATGTATTTGAAAAGCTTGAACAAATGTAACATTTCGAGTTGGTTTTCCTGTTCCATTTCTAATCGTTTAATTTCCAATTTCAATTTATCCTCTTCCATTCTAGTTACGAAGGGAACTTCATCCATCATATCCATCATGATTGTGTTAGTATTTGAAATTTTAAAACAAGTGATGTTGATAGTTCAGAAGTCGAAGACGGAATGAGAAGTAAAAGGGAGAAATGTTAGTTAAATAAAGAAGTGGTGGGGGGAAGGATGAATTACAAAGAAGTGGTGGGGGAAAGACGTTGCTCTTCATTATTACCATCAGTAGTGTCAGATGGTGCAGGAGTTAGATTTAGTAAATTGTCTTCATCTAAACTTTCAACCTTATCACAAATAGGACAATCGTATGTTATTTCCAAATTCATTTTGATGGTTGTAAAATTATCTACAAGTTCTTGTAAAATATTAAAAATGTCTTGTTACTCTTCTTTAGAGTTTATTTCAAAACTAGAATTCATTCGGGCCAATGGAGAGTTGTTCATTGTTGGAGAGTCGGAGATGGAATGAGGATCGGCGCATAGGGAGGGGGCTTATATAATGGTGACCTTGAGCAGGCATCTAGGGAGGGGGGCTGTCTAGGGAGGGGGCTTTTATATGGGGAACCTTGAGCTTATGATTGAATAAAACGTTTAGTTCTTCTTCTTCGTCTTTTAATTCAATTATTTGAACCGAAGTAGTTGTTTCATCTTCTTCACTTGATGAAGAAAACAATTCACCAGGATTTAAATATTGAACTACAATTCTGAACCATCTTATAGGATATTCGTCAATGACAGAAAGTAAGTTTTGAAACAATTCTTCCATCTCCTCCCTCTCAGTTATTATATGTTCAAACTTGATAAATTTTGCTTCCATGTTGTTAGTTAGAATGTTGGAAGTGAAATGATTTAAAGTTGAATTTAATATTATATAAAAATTACAACCGGTAGTGGGGGAAATCTCAAGGTCATCCAATTGAAGTTTTAAAAAAGAATGTAAAACTGAAATTACACATTTGATGGTTCTACAGGATCGGAATACCAATCTGATCTGTATTTACATCTTTTTATCATATGTGTACAAAAATCATCTTGATGAGACTTGGTGCGTTGACAATGAGCAAGATCTAGAGGGTGAAATTTGAAACATCTTTGAGGACAACATGTATGAAAATATCTTGATTTGTAAAATTTGAAAGTTCGCAATTCCGGTGGCGGTAGTTGTTTTGTTTTGCATTTGCAATAACAAGATCCGAAGAATTCACATTTAGTACAAGCTAACCCATCCACCATCATTGGTCCTAAATCTGTACATTGTTGTTCACAACAGTAACGAGGTTTGTACTTGTATTTTTGCTCTTCCATGTTGACGCTACGGAGTCCAGTGAAAGAATAAGAGTGTATAGTGTTGAATAGGAAGTTATATGTACTGTGAAAAGTGGTGGGGGTAATTTCAAGGTCATCCAAATGGAGTTTTAAAAAATTATACCTTACTAATGTAAGGAATGTTGATACTTAAGAAGTTTGTTTCTCTTTGTTTTCTTCAGATTTTTTATCTTTCTCAGCTTTAGCCATAGCAACTAGTTCTTCTATTGATAGCGGATGTACTTCAGGAAATTTCAAAATTAATTTGGCTTGGTATCCTTCTTTAGCTAATACATCTATATCTTTAGTCATTTATTCAACAGTGTTGTAATCTTTTCCATAGATTTTTCCACCAAGTTGAATCATCATTCTGTACAACATTTTCTTAAATAGGTCTTGTCGTGGTGAGAGCTGAAAAGCAAATGATTATTTATTCAAGTATCACATCCTTTTTATTAACTCACATTCAACACGTGATTCTTTAGTTGTAGTTTTGTTTGTCAAAAGTTATTCAACATTGGTAATATTTTTGGAACTTGATGTTATGTTGACCAGTAGGCGATGAAGAAGTTGTAGGTTGTGTAGAAATAAATATTTCATCATCACAATATTTTGTTTTAGTGAACATCCTTGTATTAGTAGCACTAACATCAACAGTTAAGTGATAACCACCGGTAAGTAAAACTCGCATTTCGTTGGTTAAATCTTCGAGTTGTTCAAAAGTTGTAATGGTGTTGGTATCATAAGATGCACACTTGACTTTGAGAGACATCTTTTAGTTTTTATATTAAGCGATAGAGTGAGCGAGATGTGTACGGTACGAAAGGTAGTCGTAGACTGATGAATTTTACAAGTAGATTTTCGCTTTTATAATCACACAAAAGTGGGTCAAGGTCATCCCGTGGAATTTTTAAAAAAGCAACATATTGTAATGTACAAAGACATCACAATATGTTGCTTCTTTTAATTTTTTTTCTTTATATCATATTTATTGAAAAACAATTACAAACAAATATTTACAATGTTATGTACAAACTAATCAATAGTAGGTGTTACATGAATTGTAAGTTCAGTAGAGTTATTTCCACTTGGTCCGTGCGAAACCAAATAGAGTGCGCCAGGTTGAACTACACGAAGATCTTCATTTTGAAGAAGTTGTACAAAACGTGTAGGTAGGAAGATTTGAAACTTCGGTTCGTCACCAACTGTATACGGTGCCTCGCTCAATGTGCAATTAATAGCATCACCTACTGAAGTTTCCATTTTCTTGATCGTATGAATGATGTAATGTTTTTCTTCTTTTAGTTCAGAACATTTCTTCGTAGGTAGAATTGATGATTTAGAATGAGCGTTGAACTGATCGACCAAATTTTGAAGTAAGTTCTGCGATGCCATCTTGATGTTATTGTTAATTTTCTTGTAAATAAGAATGTCCGTTGGAGATGTTGTCTCTTCGGAGGTTCGAGTAATACTCATGCTGTGTCATGGTAGCGCTCTCACTTTTATAATCGACACTACCCCCACCACTTTTTTGAAGGAAACTATTCAAGCGGTAGGCATTCTTTAAAGCGCACTGCGACCTTCGATGTTTAAAACTTTTTGATGAAATACAAAGTTCGTTGAAGTAGCATTGGAAATCTTTATCAATTATTGCATTAATCACTTCGTTGCTTGTAAATTATTGTATCCAATTTGCTTTTTCCAATCCTCTTGTGTAGATAATTTTAAACTCTTTGCAATAATGATTCATAATGTGCGGCATCATGTTATAATTAATGAAACCTTCATCCCATCTTAAGTTGTGAAAATGTTTGTTCAACCATTTGTTTGTAACTTTCGCTTTAGTTGTTAGTCTATTAAATGGTACTGGAGGTTTGAACAAATAATTATAAACTACTGATGTGTTCATGTCCAAGATTACTAATTCTTTAATAATAAAATTACCATCATTTCCTCGGAAAGCTTGAAATTCAATTATACCTCTTTTAACTTCCATTATGTGTGGTGCATTAGAAAACGAAACCCGTTTATTCATGATGAAGTCTTATTAACAACTGACTTAAAAATTGAATGAGCCGACGTTTATAACAGACAGGATTGTTCTTCTTCTTTCACTTCTTGTGCCACTTCATCGATATTAAAATTGGTGTGATAGTTGTTTAATTGTCTCCACATTTCAACTTCTTGAGGTATTCTATTAAAGATTGAAGTATCCACGGGACCGTATAAAATTGGAACAAAAGGTTGTTTGTCCAATGTATCAATTAGATAGTCTTTAATTATTGCACTTGAAAATATTAGTTGTTTCAAATATCTGGTGACGGGACCGGTAGTACAACTTAAAGTGTAAAATTCTTCTTTAGTGAAATATAATTTAACATTGTGTGTAGTTAAATCTCTGAAGCGAACAATTTGTCCTCCACGATGTTTTACTATATCAACTTCAATATTTGATTCTAATAAACTTAATCTTGTTCTTCTTCCAAATGTGTTGTTACTTAAATAGCACTCCAAAAGATGTAAATGTTTCATGAGAGATTCCCAAGTAGTTTCATTGAAAGTAACCATTTTGTTTCCATGATTTAAAATAACAATTGGTGAATAATCCATTGATTTTAAAATTCCAACTGATATACTTTTTGTCATGCATGAAGAAATTGGGTAGATAATCCGAAGAAATACTTCTGTTAAAATATTGGTTGTAATGTTAACTTCAACCTTCTTCCTTTTTACTTCTTTTTCAGCTTCTTCTTCTCTCTTCTTATGTTTGTTGAATTTTAGGAACTCGTCCATTTCTCGTTCAACTTGTTTTTCTATATCTGAACTATTATCATCCATTAGAGGTGTATTTTCTTCTCCGTTAGTAGAATTCATCTTGCGAATGATGTTTCCCATACGACGGTTGAAGATAGAATGAAGTTTCCACTAATTATTTTCTCGCTTTTATATTTTTCGTAAAATCCTTGAAATTTATACAATTACATAATTGTTTGTTTTCAACTTGTCTTTCACAAATGAAATTCTAACCTCAAAAATTGAAGCAGATAATTCTAACCTCAAAAATTTGCAGTCGTTGTACAATTCTTCTTAAAGTACATTCTTCACAATTCCGGTCAGCGGTGTGTAAGTAACTATTTTATCATGTAGAATTAGACAGTATGCCGAAGTTCCATCCGCTACTGGTTCTTCAAATTCCATTTCAATTTTTATATCCACACTTGATGATTTTACCGATTCATTTTGTTTTGAACAATCGATTACAATTATTGGAGCCTTGGAATAATACTGGTCAGGTGATAATAGTGGTGTTTTAGTCTTTCCATAATATGACGATTGAAATCTTGCATACATATCGTATAAAATGGAAAAACGTTTTTTGCTGAACATGACATTCAAATTGTCATAGGGAAAGAATTGAGAGTTTAGGAAAACTTTACAATTCTTTATTTTACAGTGATCAAATTGACCAGCATTTGCAGTGATAACATCTTTTCGCTTAGTTTGAAAACCGAGTATTATGTACCTTGCTCGTTCCAAGTAAGTTGATGTCTTGACGGTCCATGTTTGTCGTTCTGTCTGAGGTAGTGTAGGGTATTCATGAAATTCCCAACTTCGGAATGGCATCACAATATCACGGTCAGATTTTAACTTTCTCAATAATAGGATTGTATGTTCATCGGCCAATCTTACATGAGGTACTCTCCAAACAACTTTATCCAACTGTAGTTGCCATTCCAGTTTATCTTCCGTAGTTGCAGGGTCTGCAAGTATCAAGTCCTTATTAGTTGAAGATCTGAGTAATACTAATTCTTGTTTGACATTTATTATTACCCGTTTGTAATCTTCAGCGAATCCCAAAAGCAATCGTAAAGGTACATGAAAATCAAAGTGACCGTTGGAAGCTGGTGTTATAGTGTCTTTATCAGGGGCAACCCATCCGGCGGTGACTATTGAATTCTTCTCATGAGGTGTTAATGATGTTAATCCTTTCAATGTCGTTGTTAAACAAACCTTTTTTGTTGAATCAACCGTCACCCCTGATATTTCATATCTTATTTCATCAAAAAGATATGCCATCGGGTTATTTATAAAAGGAACTGTTGAAGCAGTTTTTTCCATCCAATTTTAATACCCGTCCTTCAATGTACAAGTAACTTTCACATGGTAACGTGTAAATATCTTGTTGTTGAATGGGAATCCTTATTTCATCGTTATTGTTTAATTTTGATGAAGTGTAAGGGTTGTGCGTGTGATATTCCTTCTCCCATAGTGTTTTGTCGAACGTTGGTCCTTGAGATATATCCAGGATATCCATCGCTGTTAAGTTTCAATCCAATCTTCTGTATAAAACGAATGTTGTCCGATGTTAACTCTTCCAATGTCGAGGAGCTACTGAGCTCCCGACTCTTCCGTTGCGGTTTAAATAATAATCCCATGTTGACTTTTATGTTGCTGCTCTGATGTGTATCCGTATAGTAATTGTTTCTCCTCTAAAGTTAACACTATGACCGTCTTGATCCAATATGTTCAGTACGATGTCTGAAATGAAACTGGTGTTTAACGGTAGGTATATCAAGTTTTGTGGCTTATCAACAATTTTAAAACCGGGAGCCACTGTTGGATAAAATGTATGTAAAATATGTTGATTAACTCCATCTCTATATGATCCGTGTATAATGTTGCACGTGACATCGATACTATTTACTTTCAATATTGTTACAGTTGAATCACCTGAATGAGTAGTTCCAGGAGTTAAGATTTTCTTTTTTGTATCTGTAAATCCAAGTAAACTGCCAATCGACTGTTCCAAGCTGACATCAATATAATATTTTGAAGTTATTTCTGCTTTTAAAGTATTATTGTTTCCTTTAACGGTGATATTGTCTTCTCCGAGTTGTTTCTGTAATAATTGGTTTATATCATCGATTTCATAAGCTCCAGTGGGAAATGTAATTATTTTCAATTCTGAGTATTTTCCTGAAGCATCCATAGTTTCATAATAATGTAGTAAATTGTTTTTTCCTTCTGTAACATTGGGAATTGAGTTGTAGGTAGTCAAATCAAGTAATGCCGCTTCCCATAATCGTTCCTTGGATAGACGCAATGCTGGGAACAGCGTACTTTTCAATGTGGATGAATTTCCACTCAATGACACTGTATACGATGACATCTTAAAGCTGACTGACACTTTTCGCTAGAAACTCCAAACATAAATGCCCACATATTTCAGTATTGTTAGGTTGTTCTCTTTTGTAATTGTAAAAAATGTTTTTAGAGTTTCGAAAATAATGTTGAAGTTCTTTCGGCGGTGGTAGATTGCCAAAACTGTCAAAGTAGTAAACGGTTTGTCCGAACTTTTTATAGCATACCCAATGAGTGCCTGGACCATAGGTGGAATCCAAATTTACTATTCCAGTTTCATTTTTCCATATTTTAGTTGGTAATGCATCTTTCATAAAAACTCCTCGAAAGAATGGTATTTTCAAACATTTTACATAATCATTTAACTGATGATTTGTTAAGGCTTTATTTGGAATTATCAATTGATTCTTCTTATTTAGTACACACGGTATGGTCTTAGGTATAAACCTGCTCCGTTTTTTACCATTTGCCAAACAGAAGTCTTCTTTACACTTGCCTTATGAGTTCTACGACGTCCTTTTTTAATGTTTCCACCTCTTTCGGGAGCGCCTCTCTTTGCAGGTCTTCCTCTGCGACGTCTTCCAACACCTAACTTTGCTTTCGTCTTCATGGCTGTAGTTACTGCCTAAGCCGATGCTTTTTCTGCAATAGTTGCGTCACTTGATTTTACTCTTTGCCAAGCTTTTTCCGCTAGAATTTTATCTGCTTTTGATCTATTTGTTGAATCTTTATACTTTGAATATGCTATATCGTGTTCTTTGCAAGCTTGATCTAATTTATTAATTCCAGGATCTCCTCTTGCTAAACGTTTTGCCAACTTAGTTCCAGGTCCACAATATTGATAACCTCCAGGAATATGTAATTCGTATGGTAGAGCGTCTATCGCTCGATTTACAACAGCACCAACAGGTATCCGTTTAAGCAGGGATAACGCAGCTGAAGTTATACCACGTCCTCTCTTGTTGCTGTCTTGATGATGACTGAGTGATACAGCCTTCATTATGTAGTCTTATATAAACTGGTGTGTTTACTAGACAAGATACTTTACATAAATGAATAAGTTATGTATAATTTTTTATATTTAAACACTTAGTTATTCAAATTAATGATATACTGATTTATAATTCTATTTTTAATCCAAGCTTCCCGTTCATCGGGTTGAATTATCACATGACTCGTTGTACTAGCTATATTATTATGGGTATCAATAAGTAAATTGCCCACTATTCTTATTAAACAATCTAAATTTACAGCATCTTTTGGATGTTGAGGATCATGTAATTGCATAATACGTTTATCATTACATGTGTAAGCTGTTGAATCACTTTTTGATGTTTTTATGACTTGTCCAATAGTAGCAGCATCATTTGAATCTTCACCTGGTAAAATATTAATTATTTTCTTCATCTTTGCATCATATTTGGTCCCAAAGTGTTTATCCCAAGTTATTGTTTGTTTCATTGTAACACAATCATTTTCTTCGTAACCAGGATAAATATCTTTTATTCTTCTATTACGACCATTGTATGTACCTAATGTACCACCACTCGCAATTAATGTTTGTACCATTAGAGGTACATCTGAATCTTTTATACCAAATCTTCCATTTGTTATTGTTTTATGTCCTGCATCCCATTCATCATTATTTCCTTGCATTAAATTAATCTTTTCATTTCCATGTATAAATTTATCTCCCCGCTTTAAAATGGCATCTTCATGTTTTACAAAATTGGATGTTTCCTTTTTTAATTCTTTAGATAATTGTTCCATAGTAACAGCATCTTTTGGTTGAGAACCAAACTTTATATTTGTCAATGTTTTACCATGACAATCGATTTCATTAACATCTTGTAAAATACAGTTGTCCTTGATGTATTTTAGGTTTACAGCATCACCGTCTTCCTTTGGGTATCCAATGTCATTTATAATAAATTTATAAAAAGAATATCCATGTTTAGTTTTTTCCGGTATTATAGAATGTAAATATTCTTTATTAACTGAATCTTTATCATTTTTGGGATTTCCCACGTTGGTTATTCTATAATTTCCAGCATCATATGTTTGTCCATCTTTTAAGTTGTTACCCCATTGCAATTTTAAAGTATTTGAAAGTTCAGATGATAAGTACTCTTTAGTAATTGCATCAGAACCTTCAGTTGGTTTACCAACATTAATTAATCTATGTGATTTAACATCATAAGTATTCTTATGTAATTTCAATGATGTTGAAGTAGCTTCTTTTACTCGCTTTAAATTTGCTCCATCAGTATCTTCTTCTGGATCTTTAACTAATTTTAAACGTTTATTACTTATGTTATAGTCACCTTCAGGTGTTTGCGGTAATCCGCTTCTTTTTCTGTCTTCTCCAACTTGCACTCCTAATGCGGAGTAGCGTCCGAACTTGTCGACGCTCATGTTAGAACTGACACATTATACGCCTGCAACTCTTATATATCCGCGGGAAATTATACAATTATGCCGCGATTCCTGAGTTCGTCAATCAGAGCTACCCATTCATTATTTAAACCTGTATGACCAGCTTCCATGGCTTCATGCAATAGTCTCATTCTATCAACCAATTTATTGATGTCGTTGTAGTAAATCACATTCGTATTGTATAGATTTTTCATCAATCCTTTACCAGATGTTGAAGTATCTCCTTTACTCTTTTTACCATGTTGTTCAAGAAGTGATAAATCCATAAGTGATAAAGATTTTCTTTTCAGTGGTTGTCTCACCGCTGGTGCAGTACGTAATGTTGGCAATTTTCGTGGAGGAAACAACTTTTTTATAACAATGTTATATTTTGTTGCACGTGAACGATTAATCATTGCATCCTTTGAGTAGTTTCTTTTATGAGCGTTAGTATTTTGTAGAATCTCCTTAAAAACACTTAAATCTTTGGATGATTATCTTAGTGGTATGTTTTTAAAAATTAATTCATATAATCCTTTTGTTCCTTTATATCTATGCTCACCAATAATGATGTAATCGTCTTGTGTTATTTCAAGCTTTGAATCGCCGATCTTCAATTCATTCCCATCAATTCTTGCTCCGTATACATGTGATCTACTCAAATTTGGGTTTGATTTCATGTCATGTAGCATTTTCATTATATATTTTCTTCCAAGAGGTCCATGTTGTAATATATCGCTACTCAATTGAGTTAAATTTGGAATAGATTGTTCAGCTTCAGGTATTGGCTGTTCTTCTTCCTTTTCAACAATTGGTTCTTCTTCTTCTTCTTTTGTTTCTTCTTGCTCACTAGCACTTGTATATGAATCATCATCTTCTTCTTTTTTTAATGCTTGTACTTCTTGTTTAGAAACTGGTAGTAAAACATCTCCTTCATAACGAGGTTTACCAATAGTTTCTGATATCTGTTTTAAAGGTTCCGTAATAGGTTTAAATGTAGTCTCTAGAAATTCTTCTCTTTCACTTAAACCCATCCTCAATGCACGATTCTTCATCCTAATAGAATCACTGAGTGATTTTATTTCTTTCAATAGTTTTTCTTGATTCACCATGTTTACACTGTGAAGTTCAACGTGTAACTAGATGTAGCATCGGTAGTTCAACGCATAAATACAAATTTATCCAACCCTATACGATATCTACCATTTTTAATATCTTCTTCCTTCATAATAACGAGAAAGCTATATTTCTCATTCCATGCTTTGCCACACATCTCTTTAAATTTTTCAAATGGCATATCCGCATTTACATGATCATTATATATATATGCTTTAAATTTGTTTCATTTTGCTTGAAGATGATCAACATATTTGCATTGTCTCTTATAAGTTGTTTTGGAATTTTACTGTATGTTTGACCAATATAAATGCTATCAATATTATGATGTCTTCCCATAGCAAAATAATTCCTTATTGTGTCATGATTTTCACAAGAAACATCGTCAAATATAAAAATAGAAAATGGTTTTGCTTCATTTGGTTGCATAATTGTTTCACCGGCATTAAACTTGTAAAAATTCACTTCAGGTACACTTGCAAGTACTTTATCCAATAATTGATATTTTGGTTGTTGCAATGATTTTGAAAAAATGTATATATTATTAAAACGCAATCCTTTAGGATTAGTTATAAGGTTAAAAACAACATTAGTTTTTCCACAATTTGAAGGACCAGTTATTAGACATCTTATCGTATTTGGTAGTAATTCACCATGTTTTCCATGATTTAACTTATCATTGTCAACTGTCAATTCATCAATGTTATTGATATTAAATCGGTGTTTTTGTTGTACAATCTCCATCTTGTATAAAGGTTAAACACACAATGAGCTATTAAACAACTATACTAAGTCTTTTGAAGGAATCCAAGAGTCTTCACTTTTATCAAACCCTAACCACCGGACTTTAACCATATCCTTTTTCCTTTGTAAAATCTTCTCGACAAGATATACATCACCAACTGTTGATTTCAACAATTCGTGTCCGTAAAATCCACCTTGAAGTAATTCACCCTTGTTATCCTTTAATAAATAGGTTTCAGGTATAGTTGGTTGCACTTTATAAATTGTAAATACTTCATTAGTCCAATTTGGTAGATATCTTTTACTAAATACACCTTTGTATTTGCTTATACGAACTTTATCGTTGACCTTGAACTTCTTTGGTTGCAATTTTTCCAATTTCGGTGTTGTATTATTTTTAATGCGTTGTAATACAATTTTCGCATTAGCACTGTTTACCTGGATAGGTTTCATTCCAATGGTACGATGATATTTGTTGTTATACTGTTTTATAAGTTGTGGTAATATGTCATACCACACGTATGATCCTCGTTTTGAAAATTGTTTATACATCGCACCTTTCAATGTTCTATTGAATCTTTCAATTATTGAAGCTTTAACTTCAGAATTTGTAGAATAATGATTTATTTGATATTTCTTCATCAAAGCTCTAAAGTCTTTATTAAAATATTCTTTTCCATCATCGGTCTGTAGATGTTTAATTTTAAATTTATTTCTTTGTATTGTGGTTTCCATAGCTTTTGTAACACTTTTACCAGTCTTATCCTTCAATGGTAAAGCGTCAGCTATTTTAGTAAAACAGTCTATAATTGTTAAAATATATTTAAATCCTTTGTTTAATTTACTGTGTGGTATCATTTCAATGAGATCAGCTTGATAAAGATCATTCATTCCTTTAATGATTGTACTTCTTCTTGGAAATCTTCTTCTTGCTGGTTTATGTAGTTCATTTACAATCTTGTCCTTCACACTTTCCATCTTCAGATGTTGCTTGTACACCGCATGTAAAAATACTGATCCATAGAATAGTTTATTCTCATTTATATAGTTTGAAAATAGGTCAAGGCCATTTCATAATAGTGTAAAAAAGAGGGAACATGGCATTGGGCTTGCCATGTCCCCTCTTCTTTACGGAAAGGAAAAAGGAAGAAGGTAGAGGACGAAGAATAGGTTTACTGGTCGATAGGGTTTAGAGAGTAGTGGCCGAATGGTAAAGTATTAATTTTATCTTCTAAAATATGGCGCTTGTCATCTTTGTAGCTTAATGCCCACTTTGTTTGTTTGACACTAAATAGTTGATGATTATAACTTCTAATAGTGTTAAACGTTGCAGTTGTTTCAACATTTTCAAAAAAACATCTTTTATAATGTTCAAACTGTACGTTCTTCTTAAGAAAAGAAGTTTTTATTCCTTTGGCCTTCTTCGTGACTTGATGTTCGTTCCTCTCATTTATGTACAGTTGAAACGAATACAGTTTGGACATTAATGCTACAATTTCCATCATTGGCACACCATTCGTTTCATCTTTAAATTTTCCCAATACTTTCTTGTTTCTGTCATAGTCGTAATTTGGATGATCCTTAGGATAATCGGAAAAGTCGAAATCATCTTTATATATAAAGGTGCGTAGATCTTCATACATGTCATTTGTTTTAATCCAGTAAATTAGTGCATCCGTATCCATAAATATGCAATACCAATGTTCTCTCTTCCATAATAGTTAACCATCTTCTTATAATGAAACTCGTACATATGTGTTTTTGAAATATCCAAGATTGACATTCCAAGATACAAAGGACGATCCATTTCAACTGACTTCTTGTTCATGGAAATAACAACTAGATTTTCATTAATAATTACAGATGAACCAAAGTTTGGTTGTTGCACCAATTTCTGCAATTTTACTGGATCAGTTACCAATTTGATATCCTTATGTTTCCTTTTGTTTTCCAAAGTCTTGCCAAATATTGCGTTATTCATTAATTTGAAAAAATCTTTTTGAAAACTTGATGTAGCGGTGGCTCTTCTTCTTGTGTTGTTGTCGATGTAAGGTTTTAACCAACAAGATTGAGAAAATTGTAGTACTCGATTAATTTTTGTAATTCTCAATCCTAAGTCTAAAGCTTGTTGTATCATCCAGTAGTGTCCAACATATCGAGACTTGTCGGTTAAAGTCATCATTAATTTCGGCCATCTTCCAGTAGGGGAAATTTCAGTCTTTGGAAGAAGTGGTAAATCGTAATGATGATCGTGAAGATGTTCAGGATATTCAAAATCAACATCAAAAATGTAACCAGTTTCACCATGCTATGGTAAATCCATAATGTTTCCAATCGATTCTGGATCTATCCATTTAAAATTATCATATGGAAGGGGATTTGACATTGCCCATCCGTATAAGTTATTTGCATCGAAATAACCTAGGAATGTTGTTGGTTTTGATGCATCATAATCGGGCAGATACTTGTTATTCGCCTTAACATGTCTGGTTACACTTTGTGTCAATCCCCCTCGAACTCCTGATTCTAACATCAAAACCATATCTACATCAGTAAGAAGTTGTAATTTACAATTTGTTTCTTTCAACATGGCTTGCCATGCTAGTCCAGGTGAAGTGTATGAATGAAGAGGGTCCAATCCATATGCTGCAAAACACGTATTTCTAAATTCTTCCATTATATCACATAATAAAGTGACATCTAATTTAACATAAAAATCTGAATATTCTCCCAATGTTGTAAATCCTAATTCATTCCATACTTTACATGCATGATCATAATCCTCTTCAGATATGTCCATGTTGTATAATTTACTTTTGAATTCTTCTTTTGGCGGAAGTGATGTTTCATTAAATTTTTCTAAACTGTCTATATAATCATATGGGAAAACACCTTTCCGAAGTACGAGATCCAGTTTGTCGTTACTTACAATCTTCTTTGTTTCAATAAAATCTTTCTTCCTTAAATTTTCAGAAAGTTTAGACAAACTCGATGGAATAAATCGGTAGGAGTCTAAGAATGTTAATTTGACATTTCCAACTGTTTTAGAGAAACTTATAAATTTTTCTGAAGTTTCAGCCAACACATCTATTGAACCATTGTCTCTTCCTAATTCAGGTATTATAAAATGAGCATCATACCCACTGAGGTTATGCAGAACCACAGGAATAAATAGTGGTAAACGATAGCTCAAATTGCATTTATTACAAGCAGCACCCCTGTAATAACCTGTAAGGTGGTCATGATCTTTAACTTTATAATTGTCAATGGTAAATTCATTTTTACATAAGAAACAATGAGTTGCATTTTCATGTTGAATTTCCTCTTCTTCCTCCATCGGTTTCATTGGTACGATATTCGTATATAATCTTTGTACATTTTCAGCTATTAAATAAAAATATATTCCACATTTTCACCACGATATACTAAAGGTTCTGAAGTTAATCCATATTGGTTTAAATGTTCTTCTGATAATGTTGATTTAACCATTAAACAAAAACTATTTGGTTTGTGCATTTGATATTTGGCACTTTTTCTAGCTTCACAATTTTCATCTTCTATAGGAATTAGTGTTGATTCAAAGTCCGCATATACAACTATAGGGATACGGTATTGATGATGAACCTTTTGAAATGTAACAAATGCTCTGTTTTCCGAAGGTAAATTAATCTTTGCTTCATAATTATTGTTAAATAGCCTTTTGTGCTCTTGTAACCATTCTCTTCCTTGTCTTCCTTCTCGTTGAAAATTAAAACATCTCTTGCAAATTATCTTTCTGTGTCGATCTTTAGAAAGCTGCTTGTTAACAAGAGAGTCTAATTTCTTTATGTACACATAGTGAGACACATCTCCTCGCGTTAGTAGTAGTAAATCCGTATGATCTGGTAGCTCTTCTTTTACAACACGTAAAGGAAACACTTTGTTTGAACTATCTAATGCAAAAACATTGATAGATGTACGAGGATTTTTATTCTCAAATTTTGATATATCTTTCAGTGATACAGGGTAAGTAATTCCTTGAAAATTGTACCTATGTCTTTGATTTTCATAGTGTTGGTTAGGTTTATCGAAATGATTTGGTACAAACTTAGATGTCATCGCATATCTAAAACATTCATTATCTTGATTTTTCACATTAATACATGATCTTGTATCCTTAATTCTTTTAGGCAAAGGAATGTAACTAGATCCCATTAGTCCATATCCATGTTTATGAACTCTTATATCTAATACTTCAATACTTGTAAGACTCCATCCGGATCCTCTTCCTTCGTGTTCCTGAATTTTTGTTAATATTTCTTCTACACAGTTTTCTACTATTGAATCAATGTTTGAACTTTCCATAATGGTTCGGTTTTTTGTTATGAATCCTCTTGGTGATAATTCTTCTTGTACATTTATAAACATAGCTTCTAGTAGTAAACCAAATTTAAGAAAGTTCAATCTTTTCAATTCTTCTTTTAAAGTTTTACTTACGATTGGTTTTGCTTCTCTAATAAATTCTTCTAGCTTCAAGTTTTTATTTTGAATCTTATGATGCATTACTACTTTACCGGGTAATGCAAATACTTGTAGATTCGGTAAAGTAGTTGAAGATGTTGCAGTTATTTCATCTTAATCATCTTGTTCTTCTTGTTGTTCTTGTTGTTCTTGTTGTTCTTGTTGTTCTTGTTCTTGTTTTTCTTCTGGGTTGTTGTGAATTAGTTCTTTATGACAGTCTAATAGAATTTCATCGTAAAACGATTCCGAACATTTATCGCAACGATACATGTTGAGATGTTTACTCTTCGAAATTTCGCCAAGAAATGAAATGGGCTCTCATGTTCCTCCTTTTATAACGGTTCCCCCACCACTATTTCATCTTCTTCACTATCCAAGGAAATCAAACGTTTTGAACAAAAATATTAACCTTCTACAAACTAATTGTTCATTCGTGTTCTTTATTCCCATTGGAGTTTTAGTATATACTTCTTTATATGCGAGCTTTAACGAACTTTCCCCCACCCAACTAATTCTAGTTACTTTTAGGTGGAAATGGCTAGAGCACAGACACTTGGTTAAACTAAATTTATGCATAAATTAACTAGAGTTGAACTAAAACTTCGCATAAATTAAAAGTTAGTTCAAAACTAAAATTCAACAGTATTAAAAAAACTCTAACAGTTGAACAAAAATAAACGTTAGTTCAAAACTGAAATTCAGCAGTGTTAACCAAATTCTAACAGTCAAACAAATAGGTCAAGGTAATCCAGTTTAACGCGAGAACGGGGAATAGAGCACTAAGTGGCATGTTAGTCCATTACCACAAAGTGATCTATTCCTCGCTCTCTATTCTACATCTACTTTTTTGGGTTTACTTATTTATATTAAAATGTTCAAATTTTACTATGTAGAATGTCCATTCTTGCTCTTCAACTCTTTGATTGTTTTTAGCAATTGTAACAAATATTCGTTAGTTTTCACCAAAGTCTTTATTTTGCTACATCCAATTTCAATAGAAGGTATTATAAGTTGTAATTTTATAAGTTCGATCTTTTCTTTCTTGCGAATTTCTCTCTTTATTATGTTGTTCCTTATTTTTGCTGAAGATTTAAACTCCATGTTGTTTCTGCTAAAGCCACAATAATAAAAGTCTCTTCAAACAACCTGCATTTATACACATTCCCCCACCATTTTATAATCCCCACTCCTTTCCCCCTTCTTTATAGGATTTGAAAGGGATAGGGTGTAGGGTGGGGGAAGGGTAATTTTGTTATTACACTAGTTGTGCAAGAAAATAGCCGCCAGTGTCCACACCTTGTTCATAGCACTCCATCATAGATTGTGCCCACTGCAACATGCGGTCTCTGTCATTTGGTGTGACAAGGAAAGAATGACTATCACCATACAATATAAAAGAGTCAATTCGTACATAACATCCTGAGTCCAACCATTTATTAGCTTCAGCCATAAACTTTTCTATTGTATCAAATGGAAATTGTGGATCAATTGCTATGACTTTACGTTCTTCACTAAGTTCAACAGTATAATCATCATCGTCCTCATCATCTTCACTTTCACTGTTGTTACTTAAAGTGTCTTCAGATTGTTCAAAAACATCAGAAATTTCGGAAGAATTGAAATTTTCATTCAGATGAGGAGGCATTTTGAAGCAAGAAATATTGTAAACAGGAGAGACGAAACGACAAGAGCGGCGTGTAGAAGAAAAATGAAGGAGTGACCAACGCTTGCTCCGCTTTTATAATAGTATGCAAATGAGGGGTAGGAGCTGACCGTGACCAGTCATCGACCCAAAGGAGTGGGGGAAGTACTTTTCTTACTACTCGGATGGAAGTAGGTTAGTAGGTCACAAGACTTAGAGTGTTAAAAAATAATGGGGGAGAAACACAACGCTATAACGAATTGTGTTTCTCCCCCATTATTTTTATAGCAAAATTTTGAAAAAACTATGTGAATTTACTTTTTACGCCCCCACCTTGTAATACCATCCACTTTGTGTCTGAGGAGATAGTCTTTAGAGTCTAACTCATGAACAGATTTCTCTTTGCGCAAGGACTAAAGCCTATTTCCTTTTACACCAATAATTTTGGATTGGTATTCAACAGTGGGGGTTTCTGTCAGTTGTGGTTCAGAAAGGTATTTCACGACATGTACACGGCAAAAACTTTCGTTTTTAACACATTTCCTCCCACAAGCTGATCCTTTCTTATTTCCCCTAGAAAGCATTTCAGGGCAAGTAGTGGGACGTCTAAATGCCCTACGACGCTCTTCTTGTAATGATTGAAATTGCTCTGAAGGAGCAGGTTTAGGGGCCGGTTTAGGGGCAGGTTTAGGAGCTGGTTTAGAGGAATCAGTTTTGTGATAGGTATGATCTTCAGGTGTAGTAAGTGGTGGGGTAGGAGGCAATGGTGATAGTGGGATGATGGGTGTACTAAGGCGATGAACAATAGTTTCAATAGAAGGGGTATTAATACGGGGAACTGGCTTCTGCGGTGGCGGCATCATAGTTGATGGTGGTGCGGAGTCCTTTGAAGGCGAAGGTGAAGGTGGTGAAAAAATACTGCGAAGTCTAGAAGTGTTGGTTGGCGGAAGAATAGCTCCAGAAGTTGAAGGTAGAGATGCAAGTTGATTCTTGTAGCAATCAGGAAGGTTTTTAAGGCGAAGAGTTTTCTTAGGTGCAGTCGTAGTAGAAATTGAAGTTGAAGTAGAAGTAGCAGAAGTAGTAGTTGGCAGAGACGACATGGTTAGAACTCCGAGTACACAGTGTGATGTCTGGAATCAGAATGAAACACTAGCCACAGTCGCCGCGTCTTTTATAACAATATGCAAATGAGAGGGGTAGCAGCTGGCCGAGACTGATTATTGACCTGGGAGGTGGGGGAAAAGGGGAAAGAGAAGGTATTTATTTCAAATAATTCGCATAACTTTTGACTAAAATAAGATAACCAAATTCTTCTTTTACCAAAATGTTTGTCTTACATAGACCTTTTCAATGATGTATCGCTTGTCTAAATTCGTCAATCCGTTATCAAGTTATAGCCATTTTAATTTTTCAGGTCATGACTGGTCATTCACCTAGAGTAGTGGGGGAAGGAGTGGGGGTAGGAGTGGGGGAAGGGGGGGGGAATCGACTCCATTTTTTCGGGAGGGGGAGGGGGAGGGGGGGATCGACTTCATTTTTTCGGCGGGGGGGGGGTCATTGACCTTTTAAAAAGTAGGTCAAGGTCACTCAAGACTTATAAAAAACCAAGGTGATGGGAACAGTAATACTGTTCCCACCACCCTGTTTGCCTAACGGGTTCCCACTCCCAACCCACTAGTTACGTTCTGCAAGGGAGGCCCTGGTCCGTCCGCATCAAAGCGTAACGTCCCTGTCCGCATCAAAGCGTAACGCTAAATAGGGAAACTGGAACAGCTAATGCAGAAACGCAACTCTAACCCCACCCAAACTAATCCCACCCATCATATTCCTAAACAAAATGCAAAAACCTAGTCCGCTTACCTACAATTTGCGGATGTCCCACCCCTTCTAAGTGAAGTTCAACTGAACTTCTGAATTTACAGTTAATCTACCCCCTAACATCTAGCTGTAAGGCAAAACAACATTAATTATTAGTACCAACACTTAAAACTAACAACACATTATTATTAAAAGCCAAATAATTCAACACAACCAAATACCTTCGTTATTCTTAAATTTAATACACCTTAATGCTAAAAACCTCTTAAAAATTAATACACCTTAATGCTAAACCAAATTTAAAACTAACATCGCAATGCGCAATTTATTTCTTAAATTAAATACAACTAAACACACACACACACATACCACATTGCATTAAAAAACGCAACGTAGTATAAGAAGTTCAAATATATATAGGCCTACTATATATTTGAAACCTCTTGCTGAGTCGCCAACAACCTTTCGCTATGAAAGTTTGTTGACGACTGACGCTAAGATCAGGCTCGTATTGCTCCTCGGATTCTCGAGTAGTGGGGGAAGTTGTTTCACTCCAGTACAGTGTTCAATCCAGTCCAGTTCGCAGCAGTGTAAAAGGAAGGCAAAGGAGTGGGGAGCGGCGCATGCGCAACAACACAAAACCAAGGTTTGAGGTTAGAATTATCCATGTGCAGTAGCGCTAAAGTGAGTAATACAGGACTAGGCGCATGCGCATAGCATAGACTGATTCCGATCCGGAGAACTCGTTGCATGCGCAGCAGGTTTGAGGTTAGAATTATCCATGGCAGCTGCCATGTTTAGTCTGGTTTCACCACATAGAGTCAGCAACCGGTAGTGACCGGTCATTGGCCTAGAAGGAGTGGGGGAAGGAGTGGGAGAAGGAGGGGGAGGGGGGAGGGGGGGGTCATTGACCTTTCCGGTCATTGCCCCAAAACCCCCTACTACTCAGGTGAAAGTCGGTCATCAGCGGCAGCTGCCCGGAGTAATTGCTATAAAAACCAGGTAGTTGGCTCGGGCATCTTCCCAGGGAAGTGGGCCGCTGCTAGGCTATAAAACTAGACTGCTCATTTGCGCCGCGACCATTAACTTACTGGCTTTCATGTTGATTGCATCGTTATAGCTACTACATTATTTACGTTCATTTACTTCTAACCTTACCACATAGTGTTTCATTACTACATATTGTTTAGTTAATTCTAACCTATAACTCTATTTTGTTAGTACATGACATTCTGTTTCATTTATCTCTTTATAACATATTTTATTTCTCAGTCTTCTTTTGACTTCAACATATAACACACCTCCTGTAATGGTTGCGCAGAGTTTAAAATTGAAACTGTTGCGAACACAACACATATTACAAAATAATTCTAAACTTTCAGTTTCAAAGTCTAAAACTAATTTAAGTAAAGTAAGAAAGCGGTACAGTTTTAACCCATTATACTCTTCAACAACCTCGCGGGTTAATGTTGATGATAGTATTATTCACGACATCTTGCGTTATATGTTACACTTCAACAATTTTGAACTTGTTACACCTATCGACTGTGTTCAACAAGTTTTTTTATTTTACCCCCACTATTCCTTATATAAGTGCTCTCACCACAATTCCTACTTTATACTCCTCTATTCTCTACAGCTGAGCTAAGATTTGAGGTTAGAATTATCCATGGCGGCCGCCATGTCTGGTTCAGTTTTACCACATAGAGTCGGCGACCAGTAGTGGGGTTTTGCCGGTTCTGGCGCAGGTCAAGGCCAAGCGGTTCGAACCGGCAGTTGTGGTTGACAGTGATGGGTGTGTTTTGTAAGTGGGTCAAGGCCATCCGGAGGGAGTTTTAAAAAAGTGGGAGCCGCAGGGGCTCAGTCGGGGCGGGGACTCGGGACGGGTCGGATCGGAGCGGGAGCGGGCGGGCCGAGGGAGGGGTTGTTTTTTTTTATTTTTTCGTTTATTTATTTTAATCGAACCCCATCAGTGATCGTAGAATAGCCTCCACGTCGTTTGCAGCAGTAGTGGTCACCGCATCGCTCTGTACCGGGCGGGAGCCGGCGTTCGTTGTAGGCGTGGCGGAACCGTCTGTCGGACGTGCAGTAGTATCCGTAGTGGAAGTCACGTCAGGGGACTGCACCGGTGAACCCTGTTGTGTGTCCATGCTTGCAAGAGAGAGTGAGAGAGAGAGACGAGAGGTCTTAGGTGTTTACCGTGTGAGGCGATAGAGCGCAATGAGACACGAGTCGGAGGATGTCCGATAATATAGACCCGGTAAAACGGTGAAGAAGAAGAATTGGACGGGGCCGTCAATAGGCGTGACAAGAGGGAAATGTTGGTACTTCACCATTTCAGTCAAGACTGTCTGTAGAATAGTATCAATAGTGCAAGCGTTGTCAAGTTGAGGCGGTGCAAAATACAACGGGTGAAACCTGAACCGTTTTTTAAGTCTAGCCACCGTACTACGCGGTTTTGAAACTGCAGGTGTAGAATGCTGTTGTAAAATATGTTTTGTGCGCAAAAGTTTCAGCTGTAAAGTGTGGGAAGCCATGATTTTACATGTGAACCGCTTGAGAGTAAGCCGGCAAATGGTCAGCGGCCGCGATTGTGTCTGAATATATAGAAACTAATTAGCATATAAAGCGGAAACACATTTTAAAGTAATAAGCGTTAGTTATAAAAGCGTCAGAGACCTACGGATAGTACCTCACCCGACCGATGCCGCCACCGAAATGGCACGCGCGCGGCGGCAACCCCCCTTTTTATGCGATCGATGAGTCACGTGCGACGCGCCTCCAACCCTCTCCAACCCCCTCCCCGAGAAAACCGCATAAAAGAGCGAGGTTTGCGGGAGCTCGGTTATTTGTCAGTCGGCCGCGGCTACGGTCACAAGAGTCGGAGGAAGAGACGGATAGTTTAAGAAAAGTATCGGTAATAGCGGAAGTAAATTAATTAATTATTCAGTTGTAGGATTGCGAGTATCGGCCTGTGGATAAGCAAGTGGGGCCGCAACTGTGATTGAACAGGTAACTACCGTATCATAGCAATAATTGTAATATTAGACGGTAGTAAAGTGTATAAGGTGCAGGTGTGCAAGAAATGCTCCGTGCACGATGAAGTAGGATTGCATTAGCCATGTGTACGGCTTAATCTTATGGTGTAGTGATAACTATAATAGTAGCCGGTTGTAAAGTGTATAACCTGCAGGTGAGCAAGAAATGTATCTTGTACTGTAGCAATAATTATAATAGTAGACGGTTAGCAAGTGTATTATCTGCAGGCGTGCAAGAAATGTCTCGTGTAATGTAGCAATAAGTATAATAGTAGACGGGTGTAAGGTGTATTACCTGCAGATGTGCAGGAAACATCGCGTGCACCATTGCACAGGTAAATCCTATAGCGTAGCACTAACTATATTAATATGACCGAGAAGTAGCGGTTAGAGTTTAAGTGTCGCTAAAGTAAGAGAGTAATTTGCATAGTAAGGAGGAAACAGGTGTGTAAGAATAGAACCTGCAATTAATCAGTGTGAGTTGCCTGCACGCGATGTTAATTAGCATATTTAGTTAAAACAAAAATGGAAAATAGACGCGAAAATAAAAGTGTGATTTATAAAATGATTGTTGTAGTGTTAAGAAATAGTGTAAAAAAAATTAAAATGTTAAGTGTTAAAAATAAATCATATGTTATAGTACTATGTGCTATAAACTCACGGATTTGTTGTTTACCGCTGGGGTGCCAGCCCTCTATATGGGCGGCGCGCGAGCTTTCCTTCGTTTATATGCACGCGGATGGTTACTCATGCATGACCCCCCCCCCCTTCCGGACCGGAACCGGAACCCACCCCCCCCCCCGCTCTGACGTCACAACGTCTTAGGTGTAGCGTGTAAGAAGTACCGACCAGGCCAAGGATTATGTGTGCATTTGCAAACAATAGTCTATTGTATGTTAAAAACAAGTTGCGTGTACCGGAGGTTTACTTCCGTTGCAACTATAATTAAGCGTCGGAAGAGGGTGGATAACAATCGACGATAATTATGCTGTTACGCGATGGGGAAAGCTGCGGATGTAATTTGATGCTATCAAATGCAAATCGAGAGGTACATGGCTCCTACTTGTCAGCGGATGTAATTTGATGTTATCTAATGCAAATTGAGAGATACAAGGCTCCACCTGCGTTTTGCCCGACCCACATGTAACAAAGCACATCCGTTTGGAATTTTCCATTGACGTTGCTGGAAGGTTCCATACCCCCCTTAAACCCCTACCGCTGCCCCCACCATTCTGCGAACCGAGAACCACCCCGACGACTATTGCCGCAGCAGTTGGGCTCGGAACTCCGGACGCGGCAGTCCGACCCAACTCAGAGGGCAGCTCAAATGTATAAGCGGCCGATATATATTTGAGTTACTCTTGTTGTTAGGCTATTACTATTTAATATTTGTTGTGTCTGTGTGTGTGTGTCTATGGTTTTTATGCAAAGCGTTATTTGGTTTTAGTCTTAAGATGTGTTAGTTGTAAGGTTTAACTTGCGCATTGCGATGTTAGCATTAAGGTGTGTTATGGTATTATTTATGTTTAAGAAATGTGTTTTTTAATTTTAAGTATTGGGTTATTGTGTGTGTGTGTGTGTGTGTGTGTGTGTGTCTGTCCATGTCTGTGTTCATCTGTGTACTAATAATTTTTTATATTCCACAGCTAGCTGTTAGGATGGGTAGATTAAATTAAAATGTAAATGTAAATTAAAGAAGTTCGATTGAACTTCATTAAATATGGGTGGGACATGCGCGTTGTGCCTTAGGCAGCGCATATTTTTATTGTTTTTGATTTTTGTTTTTGATTTTGGTCAGGCAAAAATATGATTGGGTGGGTTTAGATTAAGGGTGGGAGGTTAGAGTTGCGTCTTGCATTACCTGTTCCAGAGTCCCTATTGTAAAATTGGAATGGTCAAGTCCAGTGCCCAGGCCCGAGGCTGGCCGCCCGTATCACAGACTACCAAACTGGATCGCCACGTGCGTGCGGGCCAAAAATCGGGATCCCTAGCAAGACGTAACTTTTTGGGTTGGGATTGGGAGTGTTTGAGGAACACAGGGTGGTGGAGACGGTCCTGGCCGCCTCCATCACCTTGGATCATTATTATTTTTTGGTGACCTTGACCTCAATTCACTCATGCATAACCCCCCCCCCCTCCTCAACCGGAACCGGAACCCCCCCCCCCCGAGGTCACTTTCACTTGTTGCGTGTGCTGTGTGATTATTTAAGCGAGGCCGACTAACGGGTCTGTTTATTCTGATTCCAGCCGCCAACGCTGCCGCATCAGAGCCATGTCGTCTACTTCCAGTACCACTGCCAACACTACCAGCACCACTACCACTTCACCACCTGTCGCACCAGCGAAGAGACTCCGTTTGAAGAATGTGCCGGAGCACATGCTGCAGCAGATGGAGACACCACCTTCCACATCCAGAAGTCCAGCTCCGGCCAACATTCTTCTGCAAGCGATGACAGTTCTTGGGAGCATCTTCTCCCCACCTCCGTCACCAATCCATGAGGAGCAGCCGTCAGAAGATGGATCTGCAGTAATGGCACCACCACCGCAGAAGAAAGTGACGGATGTGGCAAGAACTGTTGAGCCTCTTCGTCCTGATACACCTTCACTTCTCAATTTTATTCGTCCTTATATTTCCTTGCCACCACTAATCACCCCTATTTCTGAATCTACCCCTCCTCGTCCTATCATTCCTGTTTTAGAGCGAAAAAAGAAGCTTTTCAAAATTGCTCCTTCAGAGCGTTATCAATTATTAATGAAAGAGCGACGCAGGGCATTTAAAAATCCGCGTAAATGTCCTGAAGTGCTCTGTAAGGGTCTTAAAAAAGGATCAGTTTGTGGTAAGAAATGTGTTTTAAACGAAAAGTATTGCCGTTTACATGTCGTGAAACACATTTCTGCGCCACAACTGACTGTGGTCTCCCACAAGTCTTACCCTCCCACCAGGTTGAAGAGATTGAAGGAAGGTTTGAGGTACTTTTTTGTAAGTAGAACGGATAAGAGCAATAGAATTGTGATAGGGTGTAACGGCTATAAGTGGGTAATAAAGCTCTCCGTACCTCTAAGAACCAAAAAAGCGATCAATACACTTGATGCGAAAGACTTTCTCTTCAAAGGTGAGGATGGTTGGACTAGGTGGGGGCGAAGTAATTATTAGAAAATCTTAGCTTTTTTCCAAATTCCAAATTGTTGGCAAAAAATAATGGGAGAGAAACCAGCGCTATGATAAGTGCGCTGCGTTTCTCTCCCATTATTTTTTGGCCGCTCTAAGTCCCGTGACCTACTTTCATATGACCTTGACATTGACGAACCCCCCCCCCCCGACCGGAACCGGAACCCCCACCCCCCCGGCGTACGTCACAAACATCCTTCCCCTGCCAACTTTCTCTTATTTTGCATTGACCTACTTTCAATAAACAGTCGCACACCTGCTGTTGGAACATTGCTCGCCTACCCACTGTACAGCGAACATGGCTCCACTGGATGGTGCATTATTTTACAACAAATGTACTGAGTCCGAAGAAGTTTTAGAAATAGAGGAAGAGGAAGAAGAACAGACATCGGATGAAGAAGAAGAACAACTGATTGATGAAAAACTTAGATGTATAAAACTTGAACCGGACGCCACTATTGACCCGTACATCTGGGAAGCAGTACATTGGTTGGAGTCGGGCAGAACAATCGTGATTATATCTCCAATGTTGTTCCTTGGAAGCCCGATTGTGTACATTACGCCGGACACTGCCGAATTCATCTGGCAATGGGGGGAGTCGTTTAATGAGTTCAGGGGGAATGAAGAGCATAATAACTGGTTTAACATCACGTTAGTCTAAGGAGGGGTTTGTGAAAACCCGAAAAAAACGGTCCTTTTCAGGGCCACCTAATACACAGATTAGGCGTATGAATTGTAAGATTCATACGCAAGATTAGTCATGAGTGGTCACTACATAAGTCAAACTCCTGTGTGACCTTGAACTTGAACCCCCCCCCCACTGATTTTTCATTGACTTGGCTATATAAGAGTGTGGCGGTTTGTGTTGGAGCCATTCCTTGCTAATAATAGTTAGAGCGAACATGTCTCCCCGAGATGTTCCAATATTTTATAATAAATGTACAAAGATTGGAGAAGTATTGGAGGTGGACGAAGAAAACGACGAAGAAAACAATGAAGAAATTGAAGTGCCCTTGTTAAGTGAAAATGTTGTTACAAGAATATTTTTGGATATTAATTCTCCACTGGATATTATAGGAAGGTTTGTAATTGAAGCTATGACATGGATAGAAAACGGAAGATTAGTGAACATAGCATCTCCAATTTTAGTTGATGATAGACCCACCTTTGGTGTATATTGGCGTAACATTGATCTGTTATGGCTATGGGCGGAGGCATATGTGGAGTATTTGCAATTAGAAGAAAATATAGGGTTTAATCATTACTTTTCGGCTTTGGTTTTAAACTACTAATTTTTAACATCCCACTAAAAAATCATATCCCCCCCCCCAAATTTTTACTGTACTGGCGAACGTTATAAAAGCAGCTATCACATGTGTTTGCTCATTATTTGTCTTGTTGCTATACGTTAAACATGTATAAGAGACTGGATTCATTTTTGGCTGAGCACACAGAAGTTTGGCCGCTATTGTATAGGTTATTTTTGAAAATTGAACAAAACATAATGAGGGATATGGGCATGGGGGTTAGTGTGTTTGTGTACCGTCGTGATGCGTACAAAGTATTGTGTGCATGTCGAGTAAGGATTGAAGTTTTAGAAATACTGTTTCCATGGATGCTGCACGTACGTAATCTTGTAGAAGGCATGAAGATAGAGGTGGAAGTGGTTGCAATGCAATACAAGCTGTCTGCGGAAGAGTAATTAGAGCAAGGCAAGTTACAAATTTTTATAATTGACTTAACCCCCCCCCCCCTTTCCAGTCTCCTATATAAGCGAGGGTTCCACACAATCCTGTTCATTTTTCGTGTAACTGTTACTGGAGCCACATGTTCTTTTTTTTTAAACCATGTCTCCGAGAGATACCACTTTTATTTACATCACTGAAATTGTTATAGATCGTGAGATGGCAGAAGATGAAGAAGTAGAGCAAGAGGTAAATATTACGTTTGGACAGTTTTTGGAAGAAATAGTTGGAGAATTTTTAAATTTAAATGAACAAATGAACAATGATATTGGACCCGCTTCAAATTCAAATGTATCCTTTATGCACCAACCGGAAGAATTAACAGAATCTGAAGGTGAAGAAGAACAGCAGTCACAACTCTGGAATGCCGCTGCCCATGTTATTGATACTCCGCAACATGAGGAAACAAATTTGGAATAAAAATGGTGGGGGGAAAGATGAGGTAGTAGGCTATTTAAACGGTAGTCTGGCATGAGTAAAAATCATTTCAAAATGGATGAGCGAGCGAGAATGTACAAAGTGTTTTGTGAAGAGTGTGATAGAGTGTGGGTACCACCGGTGAACTCCTTCACATATTATTTTCCAATTCTGGACATAGATGATTGTAAGAAAATCCCAGACATTGGTTATAAGTTTGAAAAGGCTGGAATTCTAATTAGTGTTCATGAAAAATTTCATAATGAATATTCAAGGAAATTAGCATTTGATTTCATGTTGGCAAATGAAGATCTTAAATCTTGTGACTATCCTTATTTTCTTTATAACCATCTTGTTACAAATGGTGCTAGCGTGACCGTTGAAATATGTATTCGTCATTTTTGGGACAACCGGTAAAGTGGTGGGGGAAAGGGGATAAATGTGATGTTGGACTGAATTTAGTTTTATTTTTACAATAGCAGCCGACTACGATGCAACGTCCAATTTTGTATCATACGCTTACCTCTGATGCAGAAGAGGAGACCAGAAGGAGAAGAAGTGAACAATCAAGACAAACCCAGGCTAATATCAACATGGAATATCACAGACTTCAATTTCAAATTCCCGGAATGCGACTTGGAGAAAACCGAATGAAAACTGTCCACGTAGCCGGTAGTTACATTAAATATCTAAAACTACTATTGGAAGAAAAAAAATCAAAAATTAAACAATTGGAAAATGAAAACAATAAAATGAAGAAAGAACTGTTACGTTTGAAAAATGTGTGTAGTAACAAAGGTGTGGTTAAAGAAGGCGAAGAAGAAGGAAATGAAATTATAGGATTTTAAATTAAAAAAAAACATAAAATGTTAAAAAAAAAACAATAAAATTAAAAATGTAAAAAAAGTAGAGGTAGAATAGAGAGCGGGGAATAGATCACTTTGTGGCAATGGAATAACATGTCACTTAGTGCTCTATTCCCCGTTCTCGCGTTAATATTGTTTGACCTTGACCTAGAAAGTAGTAGTGGGGATAAGTTATTTAAGCGGGCGGTAGGCAGTAAAACAGTTTAGTACGAATGTTACTCTCATCTACAACACGATGGAGAGTCTTTTTGTTATTTGTTTGAGAAAAATAATTTGTGATGACTTTTTATTTCATCACATAATAAGATCAGGAGAATGTCTTATTCCCAATACGGTTAGAAATGCAATACACGAGTATCGAAGAGAACATTATGGATTCGGCATTATTGTTGCTTATAAATTTGCAGATGGGACCCAGCTTTGTCCAGATTGTGCACGAGTAGCTATAGATGATTGGGACGAATTTGAACTTGAAGGAGGGTACGTTGACCATCGTGTTAAAGCACCACTAATAAGATTTGAAGCTATGCGGGAAAGATGCACAATCTGTGCACAGGTCTTATGTAAATTTATTAGGTGTAGAACATACTAGAGTAACGGTATGGAGGGGAGGTCTAACAAAAAGTGGGGGAAAAAGTAGTGGGGGAAAAAGTAGTGGGGGTATTGGTTATAAATGTTGTTTGGTAAAGGTTGATTTCATTACTGTCACAGAATAACTCGAGTAAAGATGTCTTTTAACATGGAAATAAAAACTTTTAAGATTCTCGATGAAGAATGGACATTTGTTGCAAACTTTATAAGATCAAAAGAAGATGATGGAAGTTTGATGAAAGTGTTTTGCTACATATTAGAAGGGAAAGATGAACAGGTGGTGAAAGATTATTTATCAAACAGGCAAATATCGTCATCCAGCTCACAATTTATTAAATTTCTAAAAGACAATAATGTGAATGCAAAAGTGGAAGTTTGGTTTTTTGTTTAAACAACATGGTGGGGGAAAATTGAAATGGTGGGGGAATTGTGTTTAAAAGAGGGTTAAAACACAGTAGGAGTTTCATTTATTTGCTAAAACTCTTAAGAAGAACATTGCAAGAAAAATGGCTGAACCAGTAGAAGATTCAACTCCATCAACAAGTAAAGTTTTACATTTCTCAAGTAAAGGAAAACGAATAACACATCCGGAATTGAGTGCTTTAGGTAAGGAACGGTGCAGGAAAGAAAAAATGGCGTTCTATCAATTGCAACTTATAGTGCCTTCATTGACTGTTGGCAATACCAGGATACAAACATTGATCGGTGCAAAGAAATATATTTTGGAACTGTTGGACAAAATTGAAGTGTTAGAAAACAAACTGAAGACAAATAAAACTACTGGTGTATGGAATCCGCCTAGTGAAATTCCTGTTTTAAAGATGGAACCTAATGAACTTCCTGATACTTATGCGTGGAATGCATTTAATGAACCTGATGAAGACTCTCCTATAAAGTATGAAGCTCCTGCTGTGTAAATAATGACGGGTAAAAAAAAAAATAAAAATATTAAAAAAAAATAAAACAGAAAAATACAAAAAAATTAGATGTAGAATAGAGAGCGGGGAATAGATCACTCTGTGGTAATGGAATAACATGCCACTTAGTGCTCTATTCCCCGTTCTCGCGTTAAGTTTATTTGACCTTGACCTATAAAAACATGGTGGGGGAAAGCGTTTTGGTGGGGGAAAGTGGATAAAAGAGGTTCGACGCGTTGTTGTAGTCATTTCGCTCATAATATTCTTGTTTCTCACATCTCGCAGTAGAACCAGAATCATGGCAAGTGGAGACAATGTTTTGGACCTTAGTACAACAAAAAAGGATCAACAACATTTGAAAGTCCAGAAAAGTCATTTTAAAGAGTCAGCTCAGGCAAGAGAGGCGAGAATAAGACAAAAATACTACAAACTGCAAAGGCTAATACCAGGAGTGCGATTGGGAGAAGTTAGGACTAGAACTATCGATATGGCCGCCGACTACATCAATCAACTACTTGTCGAGTTGGCCATAAAGAATGAAAGAATACAGCAGTTGGAATATGAACGCAAAAGAATTCTACTACAAGAAGATGAAGAACCTATGAACTGTGTGATGAAAGACAGTGAATAAAGAAGAAGTGGAAGAAGCTACAAAATTATTTAAAATTTTATGTGTTAGTAAAAACAATTGGACTTAATATAAACAGTAATAAGGTTAAAAAACAATAAAAAATTGACATTTAATAATTGGTTACTAATTGGACTTACATTAGAGAGTGGGGAATAGATCACTTTGTGGTAATGGACTAACATGCCGCTTAGTGCTCTATTCCCCATTCTCGCTTTAGGTGTGTTGACCTTGACCTATTAAAATAGTAGTATATAAGTAGCTACACAAGAGGGCCTCCTTTATTCATTCGGAATGGCTCCCGTGGATAACACTGACTATCGTAGGAAACCTATTTTTGAAATATTATATAAAATTCAACAAATTATCTTAAAATTCAACAAGAAGATCTCGGCATGGAAGATTCGGATGACGACAACTCAGAAGCGGAAAGTGTTGACAGTATGGAAGAAGAATTAACAAGTGAGGCGCATGAAGATGTACAAATAGACTTGACAGAGAATGAATACCCACCACCACCATTGGAATTTGAAGATGTCCATCATGAAACTCCAACATCTAGTCACAATCCTGATGTAGAATCAATACGTCAAAGATTGGTTTTCTGCGCAAGACAATTATTCCCATCAGATAGCGAAGAAGAAGAAGAAGAAGATTAAAATTGGTGGGGGTAAGACAGCATAAAAAGGCGGTATGAAGAGGCCGCATTTCATTTACCTGTTAAATTTCAAAGGATAAACATCGCTAAAATGCATCGTTGTGAGATATGTTTAGAGACTTACGAAGATGAAATATTGTTAGACATTCATAAGGAGTTGTATCACAACAGAAATGAAAACATATCTTCAGAAGAAGTAACAGCAGGACCATCTAATACACTACCAAGTTTAAGTATTCACGCATTACCCGGTAGAGTGGTGATGCATCACAAAATTCAAAACGAAAATCTGGAGTTAGAGCAATTTATTATAGAAGCTAAACCAATTGTGATCAAGATTTTAAAAGAAGAACTAAAAGGATTAAACTTTATTAAATTTGGTTTGATTCTAGACGCCATGTTTATCAATGTAGAAGAAGAAATGTCACCAAGAGGATTTATAACAAAAAATCGAACCATCATGGGTAATTCGGATATTGATTCAATAATAGAAGATTGTCTTGAAGAGATTTTGACTAAAATTCAAGAACACGAAGGAAGAGGATCAGGTTGGAGTCTAATTAGCGTAGTAGGTATGGACATAAGAGTGCACAAGCACGGTTATGGGCTGATGGGCAGCAGTTTCATCGCACTTCCGAAAAGGATCAAAGATACAAAATCATGTGTAAATGTTCAAAATCAAGATATGGAATGTTTTCGATATGCTATGACCTCAAAATTTGTATTACACGATGCGCAAAGAGCTGGCGAAGAATATGAGGACTACAGATATAGATATAATTTTCAAGGTATGTCTTACCCGGTAGGGTTGAAGGATATTTTAAAATTTGAAAAACAAAATCCCGGAATATCAGTTAACGTATTTGGTTTGGACAGTTCCAATAAAGTTTTTCCTTTAAAAGTGGTGAAGAACGAGCTTGCAGATCATACGGACTTGTTGTTACTTACAAAGGATGAAGTGTCACACTATGTATGGATAAAATCATTTGAAAGACTTGTCAACAAGCAGCTATCAAAAAATGAACACAAAAAAGTAATTTGTAAAAGATGTTTTTGTTTTAAAGAAGAAAGAAATGGAGGACGACATTGGTTACAAGAACATAAACAACTGTGTAATGAACACTTTGAAGCAAAGATTATCTTACCACCATTAAATAAATCATACTTACAGTTTGAAAAGGTGTTCCATCAGTATCGCATTCCTATAGTGGTATATGCTGATTTTGAATCAACACTTGTCCCTATTGAAGATGAAAACGTTGAAGCAAGGAAGAGTATAAAATATCAAATGCATAAGCCTAACAGTTTTTGTTTATTGGTTAAATCCACATTGGCTGAAGAACATTTAAATGGGTACGGATTGACGTCAAGACCTGTGGTGTACCGTGGTGAAGATGTTGCTGCGACATTTCTTAATCATCTATATGAAATAGCTAGGAATGTAGAAAATTTGTATAGCGATATTGTGCCAATGATACCTATGGATGAAGAAGAAGAAATTCAACATGAAAATGCCAGCCATTGTTTTTTATGTAAAAATGAGTTTACTTTGAATAACTACAAAGTTAAGGATCATGATCATCTTACAGGATATTATAGGGGTGCAGCGTGTAATGGATGCAACATCAATTACAAGATTCCTAGAAATATACCTGTAATACTGCATAACCTTAGCGGTTATGATGGTCATGTTATAATACCAGAATTGGGGAGAGATGACGGTGCGATTGATGTTATCGCGGAAACAACTGAGAAGTTTATAAGTTTTAGTAAGAAGATTGGAAATATAAAATTACGGTTTTTAGATTCGTACCGGTTTATGCCGTGCAGTTTATCGAGACTTTCAGATAACCTCAGGAAAGAAGATTTAATAGAAACAAGAAAGATTGTGAAAAACGATAAATTGGATCTAGTTCTTCGCAAAGGTGTTTTCCCTTACGATTATATCGACAGTTTGGAAAGATTTGAAGAAACCTCACTTCCACCTAGAGAAGCTTTTAAGAGTAAATTATACGAAGAGGACATCAGTGAGGGAGATTATCAACACGCTTGTAAGGTATGGAATGAACTAGGGATGAGAACTTTGGGAGAATATTCGGATTTCTACGTTAAATTGGATGTGACACTATTATGTGACATAATGGAAGAATTTAGGAATACCTGTTTAAAAGCATACGGATTAGACCCTCTTCATTCGTACACAGCTCCCGGATTGGCATGGCAGGCCATGTTAAAAGAAACAAACTGTAAACTTCAACTACTAACCGATATAGATATGGTGTTGATGATAGAGTCTGGTATCCGAGGAGGATTAACGCAAAGTGTAACCAGATATGTAAAAGCCAACAATAAATACCTCCCCAACTATGACGCGTCACAACCAAGTACATTTATAGGTTATTTTGACGCAAATAACCTATACGGATGGGCTATGTCAAAACCCCTTCCATATGATAATTTTAAATGGGTTGATCCAAATTCGATCGATAACATCGCCGATATCCCTAAACACGGAGATACTGGTTACATCTTTGACGTTGATTTTGAGTACCCGGAACATCTTCACGACCACCATTATGACTTACCGCTATTAGCAAAAACAGAAATATCTCCTACTGGTAGATGGCCGAAATTAATGATGACACTCACCAACAAGACGAGGTATGTAGCGCATTATTGGACAGTACAACAAGCGTTAGAGATGGGATTGAAAATTACCAGAATTAATAGGGTGCTACAATTTTCTCAATCCTGTTGGTTGAAATCCTATATTGATAACAACACTAGAAGAAGAACAGCGGCAACGTCCAATTTTCAAAAGGATTTCTTTAAATTGATGAATAATGCAATATTCGGTAAAACATTAGAAAACAAGAGGAATCACAAAGATTTAAGATTGGTTAATGACGCAACAAAACTACAAAAGTTGGTGCAAAAACCAAACTTTGCATCTTCAATAATTATTAATGAAAACCTTGTTGCCGTTTCTATGAACAAAATTTCAATTAAGATGGATCGCCCTGTTTATGTCGGAATGTCTATTTTAGATATATCAAAAACTCATATGTACGATTTTCATTATAATAAAATGGTGAAACATTATGGAAGAGAGAACATTGGAATTGCATACATGGACACCGACGCATTCATCTATTGGATTATAACCAATGATATGTATGAAGATCTACGCACTTTTGTTTATAAAGATGATTTTGATTTTTCTGATTATCCGCAGCAGCACCCTAACTACGACAACGGGATAAACAAGAAAGTCTTAGGAAAATTCAAAGATGAGACCAATGGTGCGCCTATGGAAGAGATTGTGGCTTTGATGTCCAAGCTTTATTCATTTCAACTATACATAAGTGAGAAAGAAGAACATCAAGTTGTAAAGAAGGCAAAAGGCATTAAAACATCATATCTAAAGAAGAATGTACAATTTGAACATTTTAAAAGATGTCTGTTCGAAAATATAGAAACCACAGCAACTTTTAATACAATAAGAAGCTTCAACCATCAAGTTTACAGTGTTAAACAAACCAAATGGGCACTAAGCTACAAGGATGACAAGAGGCATATCCAGCAAGACAATATACACACTCTTCCTTTTGGACATTATTCATTAACTCCTATCGACCAATAAAACCTGTTCTTCGTCCTTTCACCTACTTCCTTTTTTTCCTTTCCGTAAAAAAGAGGGGAGCATGGCAAGCCCAATGCCATGCCCCCTCTTTTTTACACAGCTATTATTTGGCCTTGACCCATATTTGTTAATGATATAAAAGATGACAAACCAGTCTGAGGATTAGTATTTTTTAAACCGGCGTGGAAACAACATCTAAGAATGGAAGGATTGAAGGATAAGATTGTACATGAACTTCATAAACCGGCAAGAAGGAAGTTTCCAAGAAGGAATACAGTTATAAAAGGAATGAACGATCTATACCAAGCCGATCTCATAGAGATGATACCACATAGTAAATTGAATAAAGGGTTTAAATATATATTAGCTATTATAGACTGTTTTAGCAAGCTCGCTGACGCTTTACCGCTTAAGGACAAGAGTGGGAAAAGTGTTACAAAAGCTATGGAAACGGCTATTAAAAGAAATAAACTTGTCATCAAACATTTACAAACTGATGATGGAAAAGAATATTTCAATAAGGAATTTGCGGCATTAATGAAAAAATATAACATAAATCATTATTCTACAAATTCGGAAGTCAAAGCTTCGATAATAGAACGATTCAATAGAACATTAAAAGGAGCGATGTATAAAACATTTTCCAAACGAGGATCGTACGTGTGGTACGATATATTACCGCAGCTTATAAAAGAGTACAATAACAAGTATCATCGCACTATTGGTATGAAACCTATCCAAGTAAATAGCGGCAATGCTAAGCTTGTTTTAGAGCGTATTAAAAAAAATACTGCTCCCAAAATTGAAAAATTAAAACCTAAAAAGTTTAAAGTAAACGATAAGGTGCGTATAAGTAAATACAAAGGAGTTTTCAGTAAGAGATATCTACCAAACTGGACTAACGAAGTATTTACAATCTACAAGGTGCAGCTGACAATACCAGAAACGTACATTTTAAAGGACAACAAAGGTGAACTACTTCAAGGCGGATTCTATGGGCATGAACTATTGAAATCAACAGTTGGTGACGTATATCTTGTCGAAAAGGTTTTACAAAGAAAAAAGGATAAAGTTAAAGTCCGTTGGTTGGGATTTGACAAGAGTGAAGATTCTTGGATTCCTACAAAAGACTTGGTATAATACTTTAATAATTCATTATGTGTTGAACCTTTAAACAAGATGGATATTGTACAGCAAAAGGAACGATTTAATATTAATAACATAGATGAATTGACGGTGGATAGTGACAAGTTAAACCGTGGTAAACATGGGGAATTACTACCAAACTCCATAAGATGTTTGATAACCGGTCCTTCAAATTGTGGAAAAACAAATGTTGTTTTCAACCTTATAACTAATCCAAAAGGACTACGTTTTAATAATATATACATTTTTTCAAAATCTTTGCAACAACCTAAATACCAGTTGTTGGATAAAGTGTTAGCAAGTGTACCAGAAGTAAATTTCTACAAGTTTAATGCCAGTGAAACAATTATGCAGCCAAATGAAGCTAAACCATTTTCTGTATTTATATTTGACGATGTATCATGTGAAAATCACGATACAATCAGAAGTTATTTTGCAATGGGGAGACATCATAATATTGACAGTATTTACATTGGTCAAACCTACAGTAAAATTCCAAAACAACTTATAAGAGATAATGCTAATTTGTTGATAGTATTCAAGCAAGATGAAACAAATTTGAAACATATATATAACGATCATGTGAATGCGGATATGACATTTGATAAATTTAAAGAGATGTGCGGCAAAGCGTGGGCTGAAAAGTATGGCTTTCTCGTCATTATGAAAGATGAAGCTATAAAAGATGGAAGATATCGAATAGGGTTGGACAAATTTGTATTAATCCATTAATTGAATGGCAGTACGTCTAGTAATGAATCAGACTTCATAGTGTAAACATGGTGAATCAAGAAAAACTATTGAAAGAAATAAAATCACTCAGTGATTCTATTAGGATGAAGAATCGCGCATTAAGGATGGGTTTAAGTGAAAGAGAAGAATTCCTAGAGACTACATTTAAACCTATTACGGAACCTTTAAAACAGATATCAAAAACCATTGGTAAACCTCGTTATGAAGGAGATGTTTTACTACCAGTTTCTAAACAAGAAGTAGAAACGTTAAAAAAAGACGATGATGATTCATATACAAGTGCTAGTGAGTTTTCGCAAGAAGAAACAAAAGAAGAAGAAGAACCAATTGTTGAAAAATAAGAAGAACAACCGATACCTGAAGCAGAACAATCAATTCCCAATCTAACTCAATTGAGTAGCGATATATTACAGCATGGACCTCTTGGAAGGAAATACATAATGAAAATGCTACATGACATGAAAGCAAATCCAAATTTAGGTAAATCACACATATACGGAGCAAGGATTGATGGGAATGAATTAAAAATAGGTGATTCAAAACTTGAAATAACTGAAGACGATCACATCATTATTGGTGAGCATAAATATAAAGGAACAAAAGGGTTATATGAATTAATTTTTAAAAACATACCATTAAGATATTCAATCAAAGATTTAAATGTTTTTAAAGAAATTCTACAAAATACCAACGCTCATAAAAGGAATTACTCAAAGGATGCAATGATTAATCGTTCACGTGCAACGAAATATAACATCGTTATTAAAAAGCTGTTTCCTCCTCGAAAACTGCCAACATTACGTACCGCACCGGCGGTGAAACAACCGCTAAAAAGAAAATCTTTATCACTTATGGATTTATCACTTTTTGAACAACATGGCAAAAAGAGTAAAGGAGATACTTCAACATCTGGTAAAGGACTGATGAAAAATCTGTACAATACAAATGTGATTTACTACAAAGACATCAATAAATTGGTTGACAGAATGAGACTACTACATGAAGCCATGGAAGCCGGTCATACGGGATTAAATAATGAATGGGTGGCTCTGGTTGATGAACTTAGGAATCGCGGCATAGTCGTATAATTGCCCGCGGATATAAAAGAGTTGCAAGCGTATAATGTATCAGTTCTAACATGAGTGTCGACAAGTTCGGACGGTACTCCGCGTTAGGGGTGCAAGTCGGAGAAGACAGAAAAAGAGGCGGTTTACCACAAACTCCTGAAGGTGACTATAACATAAGTAATAAACGTTTAAAACTAGTTAAAGATCCAGAAGAAGATACTGATGGAGCAAATTTAAAAACAGTTAAAGAAGCTACTTCTACATCATTGAAATTAGACAAGAATACTTACGATATCAAATCGCATAGAATAATTAATGTTGGTAAACCAACTGATAGTTCTGATGCAATTAATAAAGAGTATTTATCATCTGAACTTTCAAATACTTTAAAATTGCAGTGGGGTAATAATTTAAAAGATGGACAGACATATGATGCTGGGAATCATAGGATAACAAACGTGGCAAATCCAAAAAATAATAAAGATTCAGTTAATAAAGAATATTTACATTCTATAATACCGGAAAAGACTCAACGCGGATTTTCTTTTTATAAATTTATAATAAATGACATTGGATACCCAAAGGAAGACGGCGATGCTGTAAACCTGAAATACATCAAGGACAACTGTATTTTACAAGATGGTGATGAAATCGATTGTCATGGGAAAGTGTTGTCAAATGTAAAGTTCGCTTCTCAACCAAAAGACGCTGTTACTATGGAACAATTGTCTAAAGAATTAAAAAGGGGAACATCAAATTTTGTAAAACATGAAGATGCCGTGCTAAAGCGAGGAGATACATTTATACATGGAAATGAAAAGTTTGATTTAATGCAAGGAAATAATGATGAATGGGATGCAGGACATAAAACAATAACAAATGGAAGATTTGGTATAAAAGATACAGATGTACCTCTAATGGTGCAAACATTAATTGCGAGTGGTGGTACATTAGGTACATACAATGGTCGTAATAGAAGAATAAAAGATATTTATCCTGGTTATGAAGATGATGATTGTGTTACATTAAGACAAACAATAACTTGGGATAAACACTTTGGGACCAAATATGATGCAAAGATGAAGAAAATAATTAATATTTTACCAGGAGAAGATTTAAATGATGCTGCTACTATTGGACAAGTCATAACAACGTCGAAAAGTGATTCGACTGCTTACACGTGTAATGATAAACGTATTATGCAGTTACACGATCCCCAACTTCCAAAAGATGCTGTAAGTTTAGACTGTTTAATAAGAATAGTGGGCAATTTACTTATCGATACCCACAATCATATAGCTAGTACAACGAGTCATGTGATGATTCAACCCGATGAACGAGAAGCTTGGATTAAAAATAGAATTATAAATCAGTATATAATTAATTTGAATAATTAAGTATTTAAATATAAAAATTGTGCATGTGTTATTCATTTATGTGAAGCAGCTCGTGGAGTAAACACGCTGGTTATATAAGACGACATAATGAAGACCGCAACGCTCAGTCGTCGTCAAGACAGCGGCAAGAAAGGACGTGGTATAACATCAGCTGCGTTATCCCTGCTAAGACGGATTCCTGTTGGTGCTGTTCTAAATCGAGCAATAGACGCTTTACCATACGAATTTCATCTGCCCGGAGGCTATCAATATTGCGGACCCGGAACTAAGTTGGCAAAACGTTTAGCAAGAGGAGATCCCGGTATTAATAAATTGGATCAGGCCTGCAAACAACACGATATAGCGTATTCCAAGTTTACAGATTCGACAAATAGATCGATAGCGGATAGAGTGCTAGCTGAAAAAGCTTGGCAAAGAGTGAAATCAAGTGACGCTAGCATTGCGGAAAAAGCAGCCGCTTGGGCAGTTACTACAGCCATGAAGGGGAAAACAAAATTCGGTGGTGGGAAACGTCGTAGAGGACGACCTGCAAAGAAAAGAGCTCCCAAAGGAGGTGGAAACATTAAGAAAAGACGTCGTAGAACTCGTAAAACAAAGGCGAAGAAAACTTCCGTTTGGTCGATGGTAAAAAACGGAGCAGGCCTATACCTAAGACCATACCGTGTGTACTAAATAAGAACAATCAATTGATAATTCCAAATAAAGCTTTAACAAATCATCAATTATCAAATTATGTAAAATGTTTAAGAATACCATTTTTTAGAGGAGTTTTTATGAAAGACGCATTACAAAATAATATATGGAAAAACGAAACTGGAATAGTAAATTTGGATTCCACTCATGGTCCAGGAACTCATTGGGTATGCTATAAGAAACTCGGACAAAACGTTTACTACTTTGACAGTTTCGGCAATCTACCACCGCCGAAAGAACTTCAACATTATTTTCGGAACTCCAGAAATATATTTTACAATTACAAAAGAGAACAACCCAACAATACAGAAATATGCGGACATTTATGTTTGGAGTTTTTAGCGAAAAGTGTCAGTCAACTTTGAGATGTCATCGTATACAGTGTCACTGAGTGGAAATTCATCCACACTGAAAAGCACTCTTTTCCCGGCACTACGTTTATCCAAGGATAGACTGTGGGAAGCTGCACTATTGGATTTTACTACGTACAATTCAATTCCCAACGTCACGGAGGGAAAAAACAATTTACTACATTATTACGAGAGTAAAGACGAAAAAGGAAATTATTCACAATTGAAGGTAATCACTTTATCTACTGGATCGTATGAAATAGACGATATAAACCAAGTATTACAGAAGCAGCTAGGAGAAGAAAATATCAGTATAAAAGGAAATAACAATACTTTAAAAGCGGAAATCACTTCAAAGTATTATATAGATTTCAGTTTGGAACAGTCGATCGCCAGTTTACTCGGGTTTTCAAACAAGAAAAGAAAAGTCTTAGATCCTGGAACCACTCATACAGGCGATACCACAGTGACAATATTGAAGGTGAACAGTATTGATATAACATGCAATATTATACACGGATCGTATAGAGATGGAGTAAACCAACATATTTTGCATACATTTTATCCAACAGTGGCTCCCGGTTTTAAAATAGTTGAGAAACCACAAAACCTAATATACCTGCCATTGAACACCAGTTTCATTTCGGACATCGTACTGAACATATCGGATCAGGACGGTAACAGTGTTGACTTTAGAGGAGAAACCATTACAATACGGTTACACATAAGAGCGGTGTCATAAGTTCAACATGGGATTGACATTTAAACCGCAACAGAAGAGCCGAGACCTCAGTAGCTCTTCAACATTGGACGAGTTAACACCGGACAACATTCGTTTCCTGCAAAAGATCGGACTAAGACTTACCAACGATGGATATCCTGGATATATCTCAAGGACCGACGTTCGACGAAACACTATGGGAGAAGGAATATCACACGCACAACCCTTACACTTCATCAAAATTAAACAATAACGATGAAATAAGGATCCCCATTCAACAACAGGACATTTACACGTTACCGTGTGAAAGTTACTTGTACATCGAAGGACGGGTATTAAAATTGGATGGAAAGACCGGTTCAACGGTTCCATTTATAAATAACCCGATGGCATATCTTTTTGATGAAATAAGATATGAAATATCAGGAGTGACGGTTGATTCAACAAAAAAGGTCGGTCTAACAACGACACTGAAAGGATTAACATCATTAACACCGCATGAGAAAAATTCAATAGTCACCACCGGATGGGTTGCTCCCGATAAAGACACTATAACACCGGATTCCAATGGTCATTTTGACTTTCATGTCCCTTTACGTTTGCTTTTGGGATTCGCTGAAGATTACAGACGAATAATAATAAATGTCAAACAAGAATTGGTATTACTCAGATCTTCAACTAACAAGGACTTGATACTTGCAGACCCTGGAACTACGGAAGCCAAACTGGAATGGCAACTACAGTTGGATAAAGTCGTGTGGAGAGTACCGCATGTCAGATTAGCCGATGAACACAGAATCGTATTGTTGAGAAAGTTGAAATCTGACCGTGATATCGTCATGCCGTTTAGAAGTTGGGAATTCCATGAATATCCCACACTACCTCAAACAGAGCGACAAACATGGACTGTGAAGACGTCCACTTATCTAGAACGGGCACGGTACATAATACTCGGTTTCCAGACTAAACGAAAAGATGTTATAACTTCGCACGCCGGTCAATTTGACCATTGCAAGATAAAAAATTGCAAAGTTTTCCTAAACTCTCAATTCTTTCCTTATGACAATTTAAATGTAATGTTCAGCAAAAAACGTTATTCCATTTTATACGATATGTATGCGAGGTTTCAATCGTCATATTACGGAAAGACAAATACACCGCTATTATCACCGGATCAGTTTTATTCAAAAGCTCCGATAATCGTTATCGATTGTTCAAAACAAAATGAATCCGTAAAGTCGTCAAGTGTGGATATAAAAATTGAAATGGAGTTTGAAGAAGCAGTACCGGATGGAACTTCGGCATACTGTCTGATTTTACATGACAAGATAGTGACGTACACTCCATTAACGGGAATCGTTAAAAATGTGTTGTAAAAAACTGTTTTGAGGTTGATGCGAATGTTATAAAAGGGGGAAAAAAAGAATGAAAATCTCATTATATTTCTGACCGTCGTATGGGAAGCATCGTTCGCAAGATGAGCTCGCCTACTGCAAATACTAACGAAGAAGAAACTACGCCTCTCATGGCTGACAATAGTTTGGATATAGAAAAACAAGTTGAACAAGAAATGGATGAGTTCCTCAAGTTTAAACACAAGAAAAAAGAAGAGGAAGTTGAAAAAGGAGTAAAAAGAAGAAAGATCGACGACACCATTTCCACCAATATTTTGGCAGAAGTATTTCTCAGGATCTACTATCCCATCTCTTCGTGTATGACAAAGAGCGTATCCGCCGGAGTTATAAAATCATTGGATTATTCACCAACTGTTATTTTAAATCATGGATCCAAAATGGTGGCCTTCACTGAAATTTCCTGGGAATCGTTTAGGAAACATCTACATCTTTTGGAATGTTATTTGAGTAACAACACATTTGGAAGAAGGACGAAATTAAGTCTGCTGGAATCGAATATCGAAATCGATATAGTGAAACATCGAGGTGGACAAATCGTTCGCTTTCGAGATTTAACCAAGCACGACATGAAGGTACACCTGACAAAAGATGAATTCTACAGTCTAAGTTGTGCTGCCGGTCCTATAACAAGATATCTAAAACAGCTGATATTTTCAAGCGCGATTATAAAAGAGTATTTGACCGATACATTGGATAGACAGCCGTATGTTCCGATTCTATGCGGTCCTGTAGATACGTCCATCTTCAATAGAATACCTCACGAAGTTGATATGTGGAGACAGTTGCACAACTATCAAACTAACTTTAATATAGATGAACAAGCCCAAGAGATGAATGAAGAAGACTCGTGCAACAATTAGTAAACTAACAACCTCCACTATAAAAGGATGTCCACCACGGTTTTACAAACAGTCGTTTACCAACCTTCGTCATGAATAAACGAGTTTCGTTTTCCAACCAATCGGAAGTAATGGAGGTAAGACGAGGTATAATTGAATTTCAAGCGTTCCGCGGTAACGACGGAAGTTTTATCATAAAAGAGTTAGTAGTTTTAGATATGGATACATCTGTAGTTTATCACTATTTATTCCAACCGCCTCTACCGTTCAACAGGTTAACCACCAAAGCGAAAGTGACAAACAAATGGTTGGTAAAACACTTTCACAACTTGAGATGGGACGAAGGTTTTATACACTACAGTATGATGCCGCACATTATGAATCATTATTGTAAAGAATTTAAAATTATCTACACAAAAGGATTGGAGAAAGCCAGTTGGATACAGGCGTTTACAAACCATGAAGTGTTAAATGTTCAGGTGGACAGGGATTTCCAGTGTCACTTTGCAAACATTTGTATTTCATCGAAGAACTTCAAACATCGGCAATCCCAATGCGCTTTAAAGAACGCTTATCGCTTGAACGCGTATCTCCAACAGAGTGGTGGGGGATGGGGAGGATATAAAAGCGAGGGGACGGGCATGACCCAGCATGAGTATTACTCTAGCCTCCGAGCAGTCAACACCTCGCACGCAGATTCGCAAGAGTAAGAATATTATCAACAGAAAAGAAGAAGTAAAGATGGCATCGCAGACGTTTTTACAATCACTTGTTGATCAGTTTAACAAACATTCCAAGTCTACCATCCTACCCACCAAGAGATGTTCAGAATTGAAAGAAGAAAAGCACTACATCATCCACACCATCAAGAAGATGGAAACAACTGTCGGAGACGCCATCAACTGTACGCTGAGTGAAGCGCCCTACTCGCCCGGTGATGAACCGAAATTTCAAATCTTTCTTCCCAAACGCTTTGTCCAACTTCTGCAGAACGAAGATCTACGCCTTATCCACCCCGGCGCTCTCTACTTGGCATCCCACGGTCCAAGCGGAAGCAATTCTACAGAGCTCACACTTCACGTCATGCCCACTGCCAACAGTTAATTTGTAATTTCCTATTGTTCTTGTACACCTTTGTCAAATATTTCTGAATAAACGACAATAAGAAAAAAAAAATAAAAAATATAAAGCAACATATCGGTATGTGTTTGTACACATATCGGTATGTTGCTTTATATAAAAAACAATTTCGGGTGGCCTTGACCTAGTTTCAAAAAACTATATAAATGGAGCAATGTCCGTGGGAATTTCCTCAGTCTACGACTACCTTCAGTGCTGTACACATCTCCGTTGCTTGTGCAATCGTCGGTGATAGCAAGATGTCTCTCAAGATCAAGTGTGCATCATACGATACCTCCACCATTACAACTTTTGAACAGCTCGACAATTTCATTAATGAATTGCGAGTTCTTCTTGCCGGTGGTTATCACTTGAATGTCGACACTTATGTCACAAACAAGAGGATGTTTTCCAAACAAAACTTCTGCGATGATGAAGTGTTCTTTCCCACACAGACGGGGACAACATCCACCCCGTCTACTCAAACTAATGTGAAGTTCCACAAATACTACTAAATGTCAAAGCAAAATAACAACAACAACTACAACTCGTCGCTGTGAAATTTCGCTATAAAACGAGTGTTCAACTCAAACAAAATCATCATTTGCTTTCCAACAGTCGCAGCGGTAACAACTACTGGTACCATGTTATACCGAATGATGATTGAATTCAATGGAAAGATCTACGGAAAGGACTATAGAACCGTAGAAGAGATGAGCTCCGATCTCAATGTATTGACTAGAGAAGGGTTCCAACCAAAACTGATCCTGAAGTTTCCAGAGGTGCATCCGCTATCCACTGAAGAACTCATCGCTATGGCTAGAGCAAACAAGCAAGAACACAAACAGAATATTAAGAAAGAACCTGAAGAAGAAGAAAAGGACAAACCTGCATCATAAATATATAAAAATAACCATCTTACATTTGTAAGATGTTCTTTTTTAAAACTTCATTTGGATGACCTTGAGATTACCCCCACCACTTTTCTTAATCTATAAAACACGCTATCCTATACTATACAACTTCATTTCTCGCCTAGACTTACAAGCGGCAACATGGAAGAGAAGAAAAACAAGGACGCGCCTCGCTACTGTTGTGAACAGAAATGCACCGATTTAGGGAGGTGGATGGTAGACGGATTAGCCTGTACAAAGTGCGAATTCTTCGGATCCTGTTACTGCAAATGCAAGACAAAGCAACTACCGCCACCGGAATTGCGAACCTTCAAGATTTTTAAATCACGATACTTCCACACTTGCTGTCCCCAGAGGTGTATCAAATTCCATCCGGAAAAACTTGTCAACTGTCGAGAGTGCAATGCATATTATAAGGACGACTTTTGTACATGCATCATAAGTGCATGCAAGTACAGATCAGATTGGTCTTCTGATCCTGTTGAAGCTTCAGATGTATAGCTGTAGTCACTGACTGCAGCCCTTTTTTAAAACTCCATTTGATTGACCTTGAGATTACCCCCCACCACTCTTTTTTACAACACATATTCTACGGATCATTCGATACGCTTCTCATTCTTATTTCATTACTCGCACTGACAACAACATGGATGATAAATTCATTTCCTTTCAACATTTAATTACCGACAGAGAAGAGATGGAAGAACTATTCCAAAACTTACTCACACTCATTGATAACTATCCTTTAAGATGGATCAACATCACAGTGCAATACGTCAATCCTACCAAAATATTTTCATCCTCATCATCTTCTTCCGGCACCTCCATGTCTTCATCGTCACAAAGTGCAGAGGAAGAGGAACAGACAAATAATGGTGTTAAAATTGTTGAATTAAACGACGAGGAACAAGAAATGCAGACTCTGGTTAAATATAAATTTAATATTTAATTTACAAACAAAGTATTACTATTTTCTACATTGTGTTACAGCTAGCGCTTATCTTCGTACGGCTCCCACAACCTATCCCGACGGCGTTTCGCGGCGAACTGCGATGACCGAAGTTCCCTCGTTCCCCACTCAGGCTTCGCCCCACCACTGGCCTCCCCCCACTCTTTTCTTCCCCCACCACGGTACCCCTACCGAGTATAGGCGGCCGCCTCACCGCCGCTCGCCATTTGTTCGCCAACTCCCGAACGATGAGCGGCTTTCCTTTAGCGACAAGTACAAATACATTTACCGTAAAGTCGCAACAAGACTTGCGGGATATTTTTGAAACTTTGAATGACGTAGTCAACGCTCCACACAACACCATCACCATGACTGTGGAGATCTCCTACAATTGTCCACAATGCGAGGAGATGGAGAGCGAGGACATCGAACCTGCAAACAGCACTCCTCCACCTTCCGAGGCTGCAGCGTCCGACACGGCTGACAATGACGTTTAATCGCAAACAACTTTTTTTTTTCTTCTTCTTCTTCACCCCCCACCACTCTACAATAAATATGCACTGCGCTCGTCTTCGCTTCTCATTTCATCGCCAACTTTCCGACCGTCAACACCGCTCCCGTTTTTGCCCCACCACGAAAGAAAAAAAAAAAACACGCACACAAAGATGATGGACGACGTTTCGCTCAAATCACGATTGGAAGAGGACAGACTCAGACTGGAGATCAACAGGCTGCAATTGGAAGCGGCAAACCAACGAGGGATGGTCCGCCTGCTGCAACTGTTCAAATGCGTACTGTGCATGTTGTGCGTCTACCTCCTTTTCGCCATCACCTTCGGCGTCTACTACTGCGTCACCGGTGTACGACGCTCCAACGCCTCTCTGCACAACAACAACGACACGATTTTAATTTAAATTCATTAAAAATAAATAAACGAAAAAATAAAAAAAAAACAACCCCTCCCTCGGCCCGCCCGCTCCCGCTCCGATCCGACCCGTCCCGAGTCCCCGCCCCGACTGAGCCCCTGCGGCTCCCACTTTTTTAAAACTCCCTCCGGATGGCCTTGACCCACTTACAAAACACACCCATCACTGTCAACCACAACTGCCGGTTCGAACCGCTTGGCCTTGACCTGCGCCAGAACCGGCAAAACCCCACTACTGCGACCGGTTATTGGTCTAAAGGAGTGGGGGAAGGGGTGGTGGGGGAAGGTTGCCATTTTATAAGCCCTCTCCCTAGGCGGCGCTTCTCATTCGATCGCCAACTTTCAAACGATAAACACCTCTCCCATGGCACGAATCAATTATCCCGCTATCACCAACTACTTCAACTTAAAACTATTTCTGGTGATAGTTGGATAGAATTTTTAAAAACTTACTCTGGATGACCTTGACATATTTTCCACATCCCAGTTATAAGTTTGAATTTCAATTTTGAACTAACTCTTAATTTTTCTTCAACTGTTAGAGTTTCGTTAACACCGACAAATTTCAATTTTGAACTAACTTTTAATTTTATGCGCAAATTCACTTCACCCTAACGCCAACACTATCACCATCTCCACCCCAACCTATATGCCATAACATATAACTACAGCATCTCATATATACCCTCTAACCCCCACCGGAAGCTATGTGACATGGCAGCTGGCGCCAGCTGCCAAGTCACGTGGCTCGGGGGCACGTGGCCGGTTTTAAAAGTGGCCAAATCCCACTACTTTTCTGCATAAAAACATTGAATTTGCATTATAATCAATGCAAATTAAGGTAATTTTAATAGAAAAATCACAATAAATCCATTATTTGTTGTCAGATCCTTACAAATCTGGTATCATTGGTTAGATAATTAAATTTTTCAACTTTTTTGTCTCTTGTAAAATTTTTATAAAAGTTGCTGTTTCTGAGATATTTGAGTTTGAAAATTTAAAATGGCCGCCATTTTGAAAATACACAGAGGAAAAAAAATTTTTTTTCCTGGAAATGAACATGGTTAGGATAATGGTTCATGCCAAATATGAAGTTGATACAGAAAGCCGTTACGTAAATAAAAATTATTATGTGTAAAATACAAAAAGGCGGCTAGCGAATTTTAGAAGAATTTTATATCCATGTTTGTATGATGTTTTGTGATTGTCTTGACCTAAGAAATATACACACAAAATATTTCCAGGTTGTTTGGAAACACCCTGTATTTTAATTCGTATAACTTGACTGGCTAGATGAGTGGTTGTAGTAGGTGCCTTCGAATCCAAAAGTTGCCTTTTCAATACTGGGAATATTTTAATCTTTCGAATTTTTATTTCTGAGCCTAATTGATATTTGGATTGAGTTATTAATTAATAAAGCTGTTTACTAATAGGTTTACGTTGTATAGTAACAAGACCGTTGTTTGGATCGGTCTATGAAAATACCGGACCATACTGAAAATATGAATTTTATAGGACCATAGAGACGTACAAATATTAAATTCAAAATTCACATCACCTTACATATAATACTTCCATACCCTTCTTTTCCCTTGGGTTAAAGGCCTTATAAAAATAAGATTTAAATGGCTTAGATATAGCAAAAGGTTTAGTTACTTGTACAAAAAAATATTAAGTCATTCCATTCCGGGAATATTGAACACACTGTTAATCAAACTTATGTATTCTTCTTGAATTTGAAAAGTTGTCTGTAAGAAATTTGTTTGCATTGATTTTTGCCTTTTTTTAGCGCAAACCTTTTATTTAAAGAAAATGAGTATACTATATATCTTATGATCTTAAATAATATTTTCTCTTAACCTATTTAATATAAAATCACATTACCTTAGATATATTTTGTAGCTACTAGAGTGGCATTAGTTTAAAGTTTTCCTTCATTATCACAATTGTATTTAAATGTTTTTTATATCAAGGGAATGATTTTGAAATAACCATAAAATAACAAAAGCTGCAACTAAGCAGAAATTCTATCGCTGTAACCTACTTTCAGTGATTATTTATCAGTTTATGATTTACTTGATGCTACCGACGTAACAACAGAACTAATTAAACAAACAATCTTTCTCCAAACAAAATCTCTGGTTTACGACTTCTTTAATGATCCTCTCACCCCAACAATGAGGTTGCTATGAAATCTGTGGTTTAACGGACATAACACCAAAATTAATCTTGGAACTCTCTTCACATATTTTTTTTTTGTAATCATTAGTTTGTGCACAATTCATTTTCATTAAGTGTACTGTGAAACTATCAATTAAAAAATCGTAATCTAAACCATTTTTTACTGGCAAACAATGTGTGCCAAGTCCATTTAAAATATTTTTATTTAAATAAAAAATATTGATACCTGCTAATTTTATCATGATGTTCAAAGACTATATTCTAAAGCGAAAAAGTTTTAAACCCAGGTCAATTACAGTTTTAATTCTTGTGATTCATGTTAAGTTGTAAATTTTTTCAATATTTTGTGAATGCAATAATTTTTATATTTTTAGTAATGCTGATACTCATATAAGTACACTGCTCATATATAACTCCATGGTGTTGGGATAACTGCAATTAAAACTCAACACAAAATTAATAGTTTCCATTGATTCAAGAAAATATTCTTATGGGAAATCTTTGCGCGATGTAGTACTATGAATGAGACATTAAAAATAAAGGACAAACATATTTAGAAGGAGATTCCTTTAAACCCCTTGAGTGAGGGAGAGCTGTAACAGGATCCTAACAAGGTGTCATATTTGTTGCTTAGTAACAGAGCCTTTAGGTCCCATACACGTGCAACATTCACACACCCTCGAAGTGTTCTTGACAAAAGGAAGGAAGTTATGTTTTCAAACAGTCGGAGTTTTATACCAAGATCTTGGCATGCTTATTGACAAAACATTTTGAGGAAATTAACAAATATTTCTTGAATTTTATTTGATGCCCGTATATATTTTCATTAAAAGCCAATACCCAATTTTAAGGATTACACAAGTAAACAACATACCCAAAACATGCATGAAAATTTATTTCAGTTATTTTTTTTTTTAATTGTTTCCACTTAGTTTGGCATTGCATTGTGTTTGGGTGTTAACATGTTATTTTTAATTTCTTGACTTTTGGGATAGTCTTATAAATGTTTCATAGTTTACTTAAATACATTAAAATTCCTTCCTTTAACCTTATCAGTAAAACAACACATAAGAAAATCTGAAATCGTTATCACTATATATTTTTTCTGATATTTGTAAACATTGAAGTTATTATTAAGGTTTCCGTTAAAACATTATCTAGCCTAGTACTTGAATTTGATTGTATATATAATAATAAATTTTGTTAGTAAAATGAGTGCAGATTAAATTATTATTCCTCCAATGTAACAATTTATAAATTACAAATTCTTTTTCTTTTCTCATATAGACTTTAATGGGTCATTTAAATTATTTATTGAACACTTTTTTAGGTTTTCTTGACACATTTTTTTATTTCCACCCCAAACGTTTCTCCCGCACTATGACAGGTTTCCTCACTAGAAATTTCGAAGTAATGTTTACTCAGGAGGTAGATAGTACAGGAGAAACATTTAGTTTAGGTTGTTAATTCATAAATATTTCATTCGTAAATGGAGAACTGCCTAAGCTTCAAGATTGGAATATATTAAAACTGGATACTGTAAACCAGTATGAAAGAGAGTATGAATACCTCCCCTTCTAGTGACAAGTTAACGTTATCCCTCTAGACCCGCGACTTACTTGTGGGGCTTCCCCGCGACTTATTTGTTCAGTCAAGTGAGACCCTCAAGTTGGCTTCCAAGACATTATCCGATTAGCAATGATCGCTTTAAAACCCATCTTGTATTTGGTAGGTCAGTGCTATAGATAAATATCTCCTTTATTAATGCCCCTTATTAAATTTCAAAATTTTCAAAACCAAAAATTTTTTTAACTAAAAAATATGTGGATTTGAAATTTTTTTGCTCAGCTTACTAAGTCAATAATCAACAAACATTACATTTCTAAACCAAAAAATCAATCCTAATGTAAAATATATTCGTGATTGGTATTAAAACTACAGTGATATAGTAAGAAATGCATAAAATTGATGACCCCCCCCCCAAGTCACGCAGTATATAACCTTATGGCTAAGTAATCATTTATTACATATTTTATTATTAAACCTTATTTAAACCTTATTCAATCATATTTATAATTTATTATATTAAAAATAATCAACCACACACTCTTAGTCTTGAGTCTTTCGTGACGTTTAGTGTTTGGTTCACGTGAAGAGAAAACAAACCTTAAAATTTCCAAATTTCTTTCTAAAACACAATTCATTTGAAGCTAACAAAATGTAACATGAAAGACAAAGATCTACTAGAACACCTCAAATATCCAATATCATTCTTTATGGAAATATGATAAAACATTTTAACCTCAAGTATCAATTTAATTTTTTCATTATGAAATTCTTTAAACATGGAATTTCATTCTTCAGCAATCACTATATCACTATTTTAAGACAGGGACCTCACATAGTGGGTATCTTAACCTGAATATGAATGAGAGATGAGTGTAGGATGATTGTAGCGCGATCTTGTAGTCTTGAACGGCTAACTAAAGTCGACATTCTCCTTATACAGGACTGTTAATTAATAGCCCAATAGCCAATGGTATCTAGGGAACTACAGTTGAATGTGGGATCCGAACCACAATTTTGACCAACCGAACAACGACTGAACTCCAGATTGGAGACTGAATTTGTGTAAATTGAAAATTGCAAACATAGATGTTATGAAAATCAGTGAATTTGCCACCTTCGAACATCTGACGTTTGCGTGTGAAAATACAATTGAGTATGACAATCTTTTAAGAAGTTTCTCTCATTTTCCTCAGACCTCAGTTTACTGAACTACCTCACCACATGCGACCATTCCCTAACATGATACTTCCTCAGTATTGTGGTAGCTACCAGGGTAATTCCGTCGTTATCACTATCTTAAGTATTACACACTTGTACGTTTACATTTGCATGACCATGATAATATACTTTAAAATGACAAATTTAAATTAAGGTAACACGGTTTAAACTTCTTACATATCAATCTGAATTAATAATCAAATGTTATCACAACACAGTTGTATGAGTTTCATTTATCTTATATAAAACATTTTTTTACCATTTAGGTAAGTTAAATAATATTTTACAATACTTTACCAACAATACATAAACCTCTAGAGAAATGTTTGTTTAGGTTTATTCTTTAAAGAGGTTGCAAGAAAGCTACTAGTCTTATAATAAATATGTTTCGACCTCAGGTTAGAAAAAACCACTCAAAAATTCCTTCTTCCACTATCGTCGTACCTTTAAATTAACATTTAGAATATGTGTAAAGTTAAATTTTTACGATATTACTACACCAATTAAAGATATATTGCATTAGTGTAAATTACAAAACGATAGCTTTAAGACAATATACTAAATGCCATGTGTTTGCATTTACATTTTTTTAATTCTGCCCAAAGCCTACATATCTTTAAATATGTTAATTTTTTTAATTTTACTTTAATCAATGGTGGCCTTGTGACTTATCATAGCTTATTTCAAGTAAGTTTTTGTATAAGGAGCCTTAATGAAAAATGATAAAAGAATTAGTGTTCCATAAATTTTTATTTTGAATTAAACGAAGGAGATGTATGGGTCCGTGCGCCGTTGGTATACAACTTATGTGAAGAGTTGTCCGTCGGGCGGCACTGGTGGTTTTCTGAGTGGCAGGAGCGCTTTCGGCGTTTCGCCATTTTCAACTGCAACTGACAGTGTTTGAAGGGGTGCCGGTTTATATAGGGGGAGTAGCGGTTCTGGAGCGTTCCACGGCGGAAGGTTCGGGGAGAGAATCGTGGAATTTGGGGTGGGTACGCGCAGGCATGCGGGGCTGTTGTTTTCCCGACGCTCGCTTCTGTCGGTAGGGTCGGTGGAGTGTTTTCCGTTTCTAGAAAGTTTGGCTGGACTAGTGTTGTATTTCTTACTATTTTATGTAATCTTTAAGTATTTGAAATGTAGTGTTTCCCAGACAATCAGTTTGTTGATTAATTATGTTATTTTTCTCCTTTTCTTTGAAAATGTGTAGGTTTTCAAATAAATTGAGCTTTTTTCCTTTGTTCATAATTTCTACTACTTTTAATGTTTCTTCAATTTTACCGTGTTCATGGTTTTCTTCAATTAGATGTAGAGCATAATTAGATTTAGGGTCTTGCTGTTTTAGAGAGTAAATGTGCTCTTTGAAACGCTGTCTGAAACTTCTTCCTGTCTGGCCAACGTATACTTTGTTACACGATGTACAGTTTAACTTGTAAACGCCGCTTTTTGAGTATTTGTCGTAATTTTCTAGTTCAGTTGATAATTTTCTTTTTAATGTGTTGTTAGTTCTAAATGCGACGTTAAATCCTTGTTTCCTGAATATTTTTGATATCTGGTAGATTTCAGGCCCAGTGTAAGTGAATGTTATCCATTTTCTTGTATCATCTTTTGTTTTATTTATGTCATTTCTTGGGGTTTTAAGCAATCTGTCTATTTCTTTACGTTTAAAACCATTAGATATAGCAAGTTGGTAAATAGTTTCAATTTCTTTTTTGTACTCTTTATCTTCTAAAGGGATGTTCCGGGCACGGTGAATCATGCTTCGAAAGGCTGCAATTTTATGCTGATATGGGTGGTTTGAATCGTTTCTGATCAGAACATCGCTAGTGGTGGGTTTTCGGTATATGTTAAATTTCAATTTGGGTACTGATTTAATAATTGTTACATCGAGAAAGTTCAATTCGTTATTTTGTTCCTTTTCTACTGTGAATTTAAGTTTTTCGTGTTGGGAATTAAGTTTGTCAAGTATTGTGTTCAGGCTTTTTTCTGGTTCGTTACTTTTTATTATGCATAAACAGTCATCTACATATCTGAACCATGCTATTACATCGTTGTTATCTTTGAGTGAGGGAATGATACTGCTTTCTATGCTTTGAAGGAACGTTTCGCTTAAAATTGATGATAGAGGGGAGCCCATGGCTAGACCATCGTTTTGTTGGTAGATTTTGTTATTAAATTGGAAGTAATTTTGTTGTAATATTGTTAAAAGAATGTTTTTTGCTTGTTTTGCTTCTTCTTCGCCAACGGTATTTTTCAGTTTTTCAAATACTAAATTTACTGTGTGATTAAATGGCACATTTGTGTATAGGTTGGTGATGTCAAACGACGCTAATACTGTGTCATTATCTATGTTAATTTCTTTTAAAGTTTTACATAGTTCAATGCTGTTTTTGATGTTATGTTTGTTTTCTAATTCCAGATTCATATAAAGGTATTTCGCCATAAATTTTGCCATGTCGTAGCTTGGTGCGTTTCTGTAATTGACTAGCGGCCTGATGGGAATATTTTATTTGTGAATTTTAGGTAATGCTCTTAATTTAGGTGCTTGTGGGTTCATTTTTACTAATGGTGACTTAGTATTCTGAAATACAAGTGTTGCATATTTTCTCATTTTCTTAATCTCTTGTTGATATTCAGGTGTTGGGTCACGTTTTAACAATGTGCAATCGTTATTGTTGATAAATTCAAGTGTTTTATTTATGTAATCATCATGTTCCATGATGACTATAGTATTGCCTTTATCGGCCTTGGTTAATATTAAGTTATCATTTTTCAGCTTGTTTTTAATGCCTTTTGTTACTTATGCATTTTCGTTGCTCTTACAGTTATTTTTATTCTTCCTTGTGATTTTCTGGAGATTGTATATGGCGTCATTCCTAACTGATTCAATGTTATTCTGAGGTATTTCTTGAAGAGCTAATAAAGGCCGATAAAGGCAATACTATAGTCATCATGGAACATGACGATTACATAAATAAAACACTTGAATTTATCAACAATAACGATTGCACATTGTTAAAACGTGACCCAACACCTGAATATCAACAAGAGATTAAGAAAATGAGAAAATATGCAACACTTGTATTTCAGAATACTAAGTCACCATTAGTAAAAATGAACCCACAAGCACCTAAATTAAGAGCATTACCTAAAATTCACAAATAAAATATTCCCATCAGGCCGCTAGTCAATTACAGAAACGCACCAAGCTACGACATTGCAAAATTTATGGCGAAATACCTTTATATGAATCTGGAATTAGAAAACAAACATAACATCAAAAACAGCATTGAACTATGTAAAACTTTAAAGGAAATTAACATAGATAATGACACAGTATTAGCGTCGTTTGACATCACCAACCTATACACAAATGTGCCATTTAATCACACAGTAAATTTAGTATTTGAAAAACTGAAAAATACCGTTGGCGAAGAAGAAGCAAAACAAGCAAAAAACATTCTTTTAACAATATTACAACAAAATTACTTCCAATTTAATAACAAAATCTACCAACAAAACGATGGTCTAGCCATGGGCTCCCCTCTATCATCAATTTTAAGCGAAACGTTCCTTCAAAGCATAGAAAGCAGTATCATTCCCTCACTCAAAGATAACAACGATGTAATAGCATGGTTCAGATATGTAGATGACTGTTTATGCATAATAAAAAGTAACGAACCAGAAAAAAGCCTGAACACAATACTTGACAAACTTAATTCCCAACACGAAAAACTTAAATTCACAGTAGAAAAGGAACAAAATAACGAATTGAACTTTCTCGATGTAACAATTATTAAATCAGTACCCAAATTGAAATTTAACATATACCGAAAACCCACCACTAGCGATGTTCTGATCAGAAACGATTCAAACCACCCATATCAGCATAAAATTGCAGCCTTTCGAAGCATGATTCACCGTGCCCGGAACATCCCTTTAGAAGATAAAGAGTACAAAAAAGAAATTGAAACTATTTACCAACTTGCTATATCTAATGGTTTTAAACGTAAAGAAATAGACAGATTGCTTAAAACCCCAAGAAATGACATAAATAAAACAAAAGATGATACAAGAAAATGGATAACATTCACTTACACTGGGCCTGAAATCTACCAGATATCAAAAATATTCAGGAAACAAGGATTTAACGTCGCATTTAGAACTAACAACACATTAAAAGGAAAATTATCAACTGAACTAGAAAATTACGACAAATACTCAAAAAGCGGCGTTTACAAGTTAAACTGTTCATCGTGTAACAAAGTATACGTTGGCCAGACAGGAAGAAGTTTCAGACAGCGTTTCAAAGAGCACATTTACTCTCTAAAACAGCAAGACCCTAAATCTAACTATGCTCTACATCTAATTGAAGAAAACCATGAACACGGTAAAATTGAAGAAACATTAAAAGTAGTAGAAATTATGAACAAAGGAAAAAAGCTCAATTTATTTGAAAACCTACACATTTTCAAAGAAAAGGAGAAAAATAACATAATTAATCAACAAACTGATTGTCTGGGAAACACTACATTTCAAATACTTAAAGATTACATAAAATAGTAAGAAATACAACACTAGTCCAGCCAAACTTTCTAGAAACGGAAAACACTCCACCGACCCTACCGACAGAAGCGAGCGTCGGGAAAACAACAGCCCCGCATGCCTCGCGTACCCACCCCAAATTCCACGATTCTCTCCCCGAACCTTCCGCCGTGGAACGCTCCAGAACCGCTACTCCCCCTATATAAACCGGCACCCCTTCAAACACTGTCAGTTGCAGTTGAAAATGGCGAAACGCCGAAAGCGCTCCTGCCACTCAGAAAACCACCAGTGCCGCCCGACGGACAACTCTTCACATAAGTTTTATTTTGAATACAAATATTTCCGCCATTTATAAACGAATGAAGTTTCGTTTATTCTCTCATTGAGATAACATATATTTCTTCACGGAAAATATATTCCGTGTATCTTTAAATGATTAAAAAATGTTAACAGCTGTTAATAGTCTAACGTATTATAATAAGATAAAGCATGCCAAAAGTAGAATAATACCAATAAAATTATTTAAATATCTATTCGAATTGAAAAAGGTGGCACTGCACTGCATAGGCAACCTTAGCATAAAACTAAGATATACTATTACCCAATATTAAATGGACTCAATATACATATGCAATATTTACTAACTTCAAAAGCTGTACTTGCCGCTCATTATTATTTCCCTTCCACATGGTAGTTAATAATATTTCATTTCCAGAATATTGAATAACAAACGTTTACAATTGTTGAAGTCCAAGCAATCTCAAAAATCTCAAAGCTAATAGCCAAATTGTTTGCGATGATTTAAATGAACATCTAGAATGTATCTCAAGGGAGGAGGAAACCTTTACCAACCTAGTTCGCAGTTATGTTCTGTACATTGCTTCCAGACTTCCCACTCTTGGCAATGCCTGCCTTGATACCACAGCGACAAACTTTGACTCCTGGGAGTAAAAGGTCGAAGTGACTGAGCCTGTGGTGGCTGACTGTGGAAGTGTGATAATGGCTGTGAAAGCAAATAAGGTAAGCCTGTTTACAAACAATAATCTCTATGACAAGTATGTACTTACTGTGAGAGTCGTAAATGCAAATGATTTGTTTATTCTGTGCAGGGAACTTTTGCAGGTAAACTGGGGTATTTCAGAGTTAGGCCCTAACACTGAAACAGTTTTTAAGAATTTTTGACACTTTTAAAGACAAGTTTGATTTAGTGTTCCGAGCTAAAATCACTAGGCCTAGGCCTAAGTCCGAAGCTAGTCAATCTCGCAATAAAGCGATAAACAATAAAAAAGATAAATCATGGTACACTTCCAAACTTTCTAGACGACATGGTTTTGTAGTTTTGCTCCATGACCACTGTAATGCTACCTTAAATCCCCAGCTCAACGAAAGGTATTATGGCATGTATACCAGAGCAAAGAGAGATTATCACTGAAGTTAAGGAGGCCAAGAAGATTTTTAATGTATCTTTGATTCAACAACCTCCCAGTGCCTGTAAAGCTGCTTAGGAAATAGTTAATAATCATAGAACGGCTCCCACAACCTAGGCTAAGGCATCCCCAGATGATTTCAATAACTTTTTTTTTTTTAAAGTGGCTGATAACATCGTGGAAAGTGTGCCTGCTCTGGAGACTGATCCAGCAGATAGTCGAAACAAGGTCTCGCAGTTTTTTTTTTTTTTTTACTTTTGACGTCTGGAAAAAGGTAAATCATTGAGGTTAAGAAGATAGTGAATATAAGTACTCGAAAAGTCAGTATTTAGATGGGAGGTCATGTTAAGGACTGAAAGCCGCAATAGATATAATTACATTTCCCCTTACCCAGTTAGTAAATACTTGTCTTAGCAATGGGATATTTCCTTATCACGTACTTGCCCACAGTACTTTTAGGCCAATCTCAATTCTCCTCGTCTTTGCCAAGGTCATTGAAACTTAGAGTAAAGCTCAGATCATTAAATACTTTGAGAGTAACAGCTTGCTGTTACGTAGGCAACATGGGTTTAGGGAAGTCGGTTCACCAAGACACCCAGAATATCCTAAACAGTCTAATTTTCGTCAAGCATAACATAAGTAAGTTTACAAGGAGAGAGGACCAACATAAAGAACACAACATATCCAAGACCTCGATATGCCGTATGCTGATTGAGCAGTACTCAAAAAGGGTATCCGTACTCAATAATGAAGATTCTGGTTGGGTAGATAAATATTTATAGTGATAGTCTTTGAATTAAAAAGTAGCATATTCGATCCTTATTTTGAAGGTTTGATTCCAGACTGAGTTGCCATTTGTCATTGGACTATTTATCAATGATGCTTTTAGCAACTGGTCGATTTTAGATGGTAAACATGACTGGGATTTGGACCGTTCCCCTTCAAAACGTTAAAAAATGCCACTGGCGCAGATATACACAAAATAAATAATAAAAATAAGAAAGATTTACAATGGACTGCCATAGAGAGTACGTAGGCTGGACCCCACGAATTTTAAGTCTGTTATAAGGGACTGTTTGATAACTAGGCCACTTTACTCGCTTGATTAGTTGATTGATCAGTCACTTTTCAACAGCTAGCTGACAAGTCCTCCTCCATCTTGTATATAATTGTTTTAAAGTAGTTTCAATTTGAAGTATTGTATCCGACATTTGTCGGTCAAAGGATAAGATCACAAGTATCAAGTAAGTAATTATTTAAGTACTGAAATTGACACATGTCAGAGCAACCTAAGACTTAAAGCTGCAATTACAAGTTTCCCCGTAACAATGGCTCAGAGAGGGCCTGGACGAACTTGTTGCCTTTCGTAGTGTACCACTTTAAACTCAGAGCTCTATGGTAAGTTATTGTTCGGCAATTGAGAATTTCGTTGGGTGTCAAACTAATTCTGTAGAAATCGTCTTTTATTTGAGATATTTTACTTAACTGCTTAATATTAACCCACCTTACAATAATATGTAAATTAAACCATAATAGTCAATTTTAGTATTATTTTTTACATTAAATTTTGTATTTATCAAAAACAAAAGTTTTCACATGGCATTTAAGTTTAGTTTATCCACCCGCAGATTCATGGTCGATATCTGCCCGTGTTCTATCCAGTGAAGTGTCGTGATGATTTCGCGTGTCTCATTCCACCAGTCGTGGGGCTCCTGTAGCTGGAAACAAAGTAAAAAATATAAATAGCCAATGTTATACTGTATGTCTGAGTGCACTTAAAACATCGATAGTTAAAAAAAAAACCTTATTTGTAAATTGCTTTAGAAGTATCAAAATTAAAAATAATATGTGTTGAATAAATTAAAAGAAGTTATTTTTTAACGAAAACTTAAGATATTGTACTAGAATAGTTGGTTCGCTTGAAAAATATCATTAATATCACAGTTGAAAATTATCTACTTTAATAAAGATTTTAATTATTTGGTTATATGAATTTATTAAATCTCAAAAAGTTAAATAGAATACATTTTTTCACCTACTTATAAATAAATTGAGATAAAAAAATAACAACTATTCAAATGGAAAACAAAAGTTCTACGAATCTAGTTTTGGCGTGTCCAAATGTATTAAAATATCTTTTAAAACACATTTCAGCTCTTGTAATGCACCGTCTTAATTTTAAAAGGATTTGCTTTTAAAATTTGTTTGTTAGCTCGATGAAAAAGATTTAAATTTGAGAAAGAATAAACCAACAGTCTGGCTGGTCGCCACACCAGCTCGCATGTCCGATGGCTGTCTTCTGTGACGTTGATCCCATCGTGGCTGTGGACGCTCTTCTTATTGTTTCCTACGGACTGACAGAGAAAGGGAGATACTGGTCTTTAATTTTCGGTGCACCGAAACTGCGATCCTAGTTTTAATCCTCAAAAGGGTTCGCTAATCCCACAACCGAAACTGCGATCCTGGCACAGCGGCCTATCAGCAGGTAAGGGAGGGTCCAGCGGGGATTCCAGCGTCCGGTGTAGGCTAATGGCTCCGTCCGACGTGTCGCTCAAGTCACTTTTCAACTAATGCCAATGAACTGGAACTTCCAAGTTGTATAAACTCGCACATACCACCCCCTTAAGAGTCATCTTCACCCCTGGGCCAGTAGCTCATTGTTGCGCATTCGGCAATGTTAACTATACGGCTTTTAATGCAAAACATGGTATTTGATTCCCCTTTTTCAGACGCCGTTTTAAAACCGATTTTCTTTAAACTTGGTAAGTGTTTAGTTGAATAGTTATATTAAGTACCTCATACCTCCAAATTTTGGAAATTTGACAAATATTACTAAGGAAAATCGAGTTACTTTGCGACGTCACAGAGAGTAATATTTATTCAATTTTCAAAATTTCGAGGTATGAGGGACCTAATATAACTATTAAACTAAACACTTACCAAGTTTAAAGAAAATCGGTTGAAAACCGGCGTCCGAAACAGGGGAATCAAATACCATGTTTTGCATTAAAAGCCGTATAGTTAAAATTGTCAACTGCGCAACAATGTGCTACCTTCCCAGGGGTGAAGAGATGACTCTTAACCTGGACCAATAAACGAAGACTTTCAGGGTGTACATTCCTTCTTTATTTTCCCCCACAAATATATCAGTCCAGTTTGAGAGCAAGAGCAGCAGTGTCGTCTTACGTACAGTAACGTCAGTATGGTCCCGGGGGCGGCCTCCGTGCCAGGATCGCAGTTTCGGCGTCTGCCTGGGGTCGCCCTTGGGGTAAGGATCGCAGTTTCGGTGTCTACCTGGGTTTTGGATCGCAGTTTCGGTGCGCCCTTAATTTTACCACCTGAAATGTAGTTTATGTGCTAACAAGTTTGTTTGCAAAATACCAATTCTTAATTTTCTTCTTAAAAATATTTTTATATAAATTAAATAATTTTCAAAAATTATATACAATTCTTTTACGCACAGAGATATCCCAGCCTGAATTGGGGGATACTACAAGAAAATCTAGTAAGCTATCCACTTAAGAAACTCCTTCTAACACTAACCAGTAATCACTAATTCGATTATGTCAGCACTAGACGTATTTTGCTTTCATCATCCAGGGCTTACCCCGAATCCAGCTCTTTATTTTTCTTAAGATCTACACACGATCTTATTTAAATAAGTCTTTTTTGTTGGCGAGGCTTAATCAACCTTAATCAGTGTTAGACTAATTCGAGGCTCGTTAGAGCAGCCACAGCGATCTCTATGGCCCACTGGATCCTCAGGAATTCAGGAAAAATCAGTAATATATTTTTTATATAACATCAGTTAAACATAAGTTTATAAAAGTTGTAAAAAAGTCTGAAAACGATTTAAAATCTTTAAGAGTATTTTAGTAATAAAACTATAACTTTGTATATCGATTTTGAGTAACAAAATCTACTTCCTAAAGTAATTATTGTCCTTTGACCTCAAAGGGGGACGGTCCACAAGGAGTCAGAAGAAAATTTTAAATGAAAGCTTAGGTCAATATGTACATTAAACTTAAAGGTCTCGAAGAATAGGGTCTCTGCCCTCAAACATGTTCATGTAGAGATAGAAAATGTTTAGGTAATCCGATTACAACTAAAAAAAATGGGCTTTAAAGAAGAAAACTTAAAAGAATTGATTGCACGTTGTCAAAGCCTGCGCTAGGTGGTTTTCCCCGCGAAGATATTCCTATTTAAATATAAATTTATGCACCAGTTTGACTATTCTATAAAATATTCAATTTGTATGCAATGTATAGTTTAAAATGTTTGTCAAATATCTTTTGGAGAGTGCAAGAAATATAAATACGACGTTAAGATAAATTAATAGATAAGTTATTATTAATAGGTATGATACATGAACATCGAATAGTCAGATTGAATATTGGTTATTTAGTGGTCACAAAGGTCTCTAATACAACGTGAAAAGTTAACTATCTTTCTAAATCGGATTCATGTTAACGAGGATCTATATTTGGCTAGCTATACAATGTTGCGATGGTTCCGTAATAATTTTCAACACATAATTACAAAGTAAGGTAATAGATGAGTTAATTTTCAGATGATTGGATCCATTCATTATTACTAGATACCTCCTTCTTCATCGTCGACCAGTAATATGTGATTTTTTGCTTCATACAGATTGGTGCGTCAGGACCAATCTGGTGGCGATTGTGTACACGCATGGTTTACCACATGTAGGTGTACTGCTAGTGATATATAGGCCATGGCTCTGAAGGGGATATTCAAACGATTAAAAGTCTTTGACGTCATTTTCTATGTGTACATTAACATTCCCACCAAGGTTTAATTTCTGCTACAATTTGCCAAAAACACTAAGCATCTATCAAGAGCCTCTACAAAAGTTCAATCTTACTACTAGGTGATCTATGGACAGCCGCCGCTTTCTTGCTTTTTCTAATACGATCCACGCTCAGATCAATAATGTGTGTGGACAGGGAAAAGTAAGGCAAAAAGTAACTTTCAATTTACAAACCTCAACGCAAGCAAGTTTAATTTAAAACTCGTTAAAAAAGTTTTTGGTTGATGAGCCTATAAGATAAGTTTTCAGCAAGGTTGAAATGACAGTATCCCCATTTCTATGCTTTGAGCTTGAGAATGAGACATCAAATATCAGATTACTTATATATCTATAATGATCAGATTCTTGGTTAACCATATAGTGCCCTCTCAAAAACAGAATGTAAGGGATTTCATCTTCAACGAATAAAAATACTAAGTTCAATTTATTTCCAAACTTTGTACATTCACATAAGCAAGTCTTAGGCCGAATTTATACCTAGGGAATCCGAGACTAGGATTAAATCACTTTGACAGTCTACTGCATTCACTATCTAAGGGTCTGTTGCTGTTCCTTTTGATTCAAAACTCCTCATAATTAGGATTTTTGTTCAAGCAGAACTTTACAATACCTCACTTTTCATCTCAAAATTTATGTCAAACTTAAAACTTGCATTTGTCCTTTCGGTTTATAACATTTCCACATTTACACCAGAGCCAGGGAATGACTTTGTGATGAATGCCTTAACTATATCTACTGCAGTGTCACTTTTGACTCTTCCTACATAGAACCAGACCTTTTTATTTTCGATAGTTTTGAAGTTACATTGTATCCCAAACAAACATACAACGGTTGGCCTACGATTGATTTGAGTGCTAGGTTTCGAGTTCAAGTACCATTTGGCGATAATTTAATCGTTCAGTTGTTTATTGTAATCTCGATATTGCTGGTTGTTTCCGGACTTTGGTTTTGTATCTGGGGTCTTTTTTGGAATGTCCCCGCATTTTAAAACAATTTTCTATTGAATTCAACATGTCTAAGGAATGTACTGGAGGATAAAATTATAAACTGAAAACGAATTTGGTACCCTTCAACGAGTTTTTTTTTTGTTTTTATTTTTATTCATAACATTACAGACATAGAAATCAAAAGCTGAATGAAAACACACCAAAACACACCGTTTTGGTGTGAAGGTTAGGTTTTGGTTAGGTTAGGTTAGGTTTTTAACCTAAACTAACCTAACCTAACCTAACCTAAGACTGAATATGTAAGCCGAGCGCGCAACCTTTTATCAGCCTACCGATAAGCAAGTGAAGGACCCAAAGATAATCTTACTGATAACGATCACGATAAAATAACTTCGCTCTTGACTACCAGTTGTGTCTTAACCATTTCCATTATGTGGGAACTCAATAGAAAATTGTTTAAAAATGCGGGGACATTCCAAAAAGGACCCTGTATCTGATTCCTTATGATGTGTTTTATTTGACATAGTAAGTCGCTTTTATCTTACTTATCTGATATCTGATTTGACTCATTTTCCAATGCTGGACATTTGTCATTCGAAAAGAGCTAACCCTGTAAATAATTTTATAGAAGACCTATGCGTTCATTTAATACAAGAATATTTAACTAGTTGAATAAGGACAGACCAGTATAATACGAAACATTGTTTCTTATATCTTATTTACAAGAACTTGGAACTTGGATGGCTTGGAAGTTGTGATATTTTAAATTTTATAATAGAGATTAATAAAACATTTAATATTATAAGTGAATAAAACCACTATAAAAAGGGTGCTCATGTTTAATTTTTTAAATATGATATTTATTATAGAAATAAACGAATTAAGACATAGACACGTTGCTCATCTAGTACAAATACATCTTTTATAGCTAAACATCATTTTAATTTTCTAAGAATAAAAACAAAAACTTTACTCTTAGACCATTGGCATGACTAAGTGATATAACCACTGACAATTGTAGAATATAACAAGTTAAAATAATTTAAAATCAATTCATTTCCATTATTTAAAACTACAATGGATTAATTTAATTCAGAAGAATACTTGTAGATGTTTTATAACATTGAATGTGGTGCTGTTTAAACACAGCGTACTGGTTGATAAAATTTAGAGAGAACATTGCAAATACAGATAAATCTAATTTGCATATGACGCAATGCTCTCGTTTGTATAGTTAACATGCAAAACTCAAATATATGGTCTTTGTTAGCTATAACGGCAAATATCACTGCAATACTCTTTATATTTCATGAGCGTGACTGCTACTACATTTGAAATTTATTATAAAAGTATGACTTAATAACCATTTAAGTCTATTTTCTTATTATAATTCAAACAAAAATTTTATTTGAAATAGGAAAATATATAAATTATTAATATTATAAATTAAAATTAAAAAACAATTGTATATTTTAAACTATGAAAGCATTAAATTTCAAACTATAAATCAAGTTTTACCACAATATTTTCAAAATACGAGGCACATAATTTCATCGTAATAATTTCAGAGAAAATTTTATTTATAGTTTCTTTTCAGAAGTATATTTTATAAGAATTACCTTTAGTGTATATAAATATATGTATATGATATAAAACTATATTGTATTTAATAACAAAACCCGTTTTGGGTCATATTAATAAAAAATTGATTTCGTTTGGTGTACATGGTCTCAATAACTATTGGTCATTAATTAAGTCATAACTAGTGACAAGTTCCTGCTGATGTTAATACAGTTTTTTTATCAATCTGTTTTCAAAATCAAATTTAGTTTTGGGTAGATATTTGTTCTTCATCCCCAAGGTGAGTTAGTGCATATTGAAATTCACTTACAAAATATTTTATTGTTTTCTCACTTCTTCATGTCGGTTTGTTCGCGTTTTAATTACAGTAGTAGTTTGAAGGTAATTAAAGGTGATGTAAGCCAGAGGTTTTGTTGGAAGAAGACAGTTTGTTTAATAAGTTTAGATATTATGTTTGTTGCTCAAAGTACAGCATTAAGTTAGCGACAATCACTGAAAGGAGGTTACAGTTACTGGCTTTCTGTTTAGTCATGACTTTGAATTATTTCCAACCATATCTGATTGTTACTACAAAAACCAACCCCTTATCTATTTTATTTTTTTTATTTTTTTCACTTCGTCACCCATAAAAAATTATAGATAATAGATAATCTTTATTCTGAATAAAATACAAACAAGTTGTATGTCTCGGTCGTCACCTTAAAAACTACGAATGAACTTATGGTATACCGAAACTTACACAATGTACATTGTGAAACGTCATTTCATATTTTTGGACTATTTATTTTTTTTATTTTAAGAAAACAGTTCTACACGTCTACAATACAATTCTGTATTCTGGAAAATACGTTTTTTAACTGTATCATTTTCATTCCAAACCATAAAATAAACTGTGGTGGATAAATTATTTTGAGAAAATAAAAGTTTATATATTTATTATTAATTGTATTAAATTAATATGTTGATTAATGCTCAATTCTGTTTTTTTTTTTTACTATTAAACTCTTTGGAAAATGCAGTTTTGTTCTAAAATCGATAAAAACAATGTGTGTTACTATTTTATACTAGTTCATCTGTGAGGAGTACTTTCGAATCAGTCGATGGAAAATAATCTTATATCAAAGCTTTATTAGAAAACTTGTATTGAAAGCTGCTTTTGTTATAGAATAGCTCGCAGACAGACGTCAAATGAACTCGATGAACAATGTCTTTGCCTGGAGCCAGCGACCGCTGTCAAAGGAGTGATCAGTGTAATGAAGTTTAAAACTGGCAAATGTTGGACTGCAGGTAGACTTTGGATGATGATGAAAATATTTATGCCTGAATCATAGCCACAAAGCTTGGGCTGAAAACGTTAGGTTTTCTTCCTTGAAGTTGCTGGTCTTAGTTATTTACCATATTATAAAAGATTTTTCATATGTAAATATTTTCAATGACTGTTTAATTACCTTTATTAGTAATTGTCTTTTTCGTTAATTCTTACTGTTGCATTAAAATAGTCCAATGGCCATTGTAACGGGCTGTTTCCCTAAATCTCCCCTGCTCTATTAAATTGTCATTTATCGTTATATTTACCATTCGTAATATAGTTTATGTACAATTACTATATGGATTTGGCAACTTGCATCAACTTTTAACTATTTCCGTGCAATCTACTATAGTCACGTAAATAAAGAAGAATGAGTGACATAAAGTATTATTTTATACATTTTCTATAACTCAAATATTTTAGATAGAAATATGTAATACAAATAGATTGTAAAAATTTGTAGCATTGGACATATGCATATTTGATTATTTAATTTATATTTTCTTATTTTACTTTTACTAAAATAAATATTTGTTAAAAGCTCCTTAAAAAATAGATAATCGAATTCATTTATGAAAATGTTTTCAAATAACGTTACGATTATTAAGCAATATTCGTCGAAAATGTTCTAAGTATAATAATATTTAAAGTTTATATATTATTATTTGATCCTTAACTTCTAAAGATATATTTTTGTGTACATTTCAAACTATTATTCTAGCTGTAAATACGATGGCAAATAATATATGATAATTTTTATTCGTGTAATACTGATGTTTTAGTTAGGTGATGTTAAACTTTTAAATCTAAAGAAACTAATAATTTGAATATAATGTTAGTATAAAAACTAATTGATAATATGACTGTGTGAATAAATATTACAGATTTGTATTGTAGGAAAAACAAGATTAATTTTTAATACTGAATATGGTATAAGAACATTATTAATAAATTTTGACGTAAAATATAGGCTTGCCAAATAAAGCATAAAAAATGAGAGGCTTTGAGAAAATCAAAGGCTTGCTAAATATTTGTACGATGTGACTCACTCCAGTATGGTATTGACTAAAACAGTCCCTAGCTGAAAAATAATTTTCAAACTGAAAAAGCATAATTTGTAAAACTTCAAAATTTTTAAAAATGTTTAAATTTGTTTTTGAACTTGAGAATTAGCGTAGCAAACAGGCTCATCATGTAAACCACTGTTATTAGGGAGCCTGTAGTGAGTGAACAGAACAAACGAGGTCATATTATTACATCATAGTTAAATATTGAGTATTTGTCCACTATTTCTCTTTTCGTAGCAAAAGATAGTGATAACAAACGTTGTATGGAAGGAATATAAAATTTAAATATTAGGTAATAACATCTAGATTAATACAAGATTATTTGCTTTGGCAAAATATTTATTTTTATCAGATTGTTAAAATATATGTGATCGGTCAATCTGTAATATTAGTAAAATGTTTTTTAGATCTTGTCAAATTACATGGGAATAATTTATGTGATCTTTGTTCTATACATACAAGTATGGATGTATAATAAATTAGATATGATATTATAATATATAAGAATATATACAAAATTATATTTCTAAATTAAATTATAGAACTGAGTCATTGGGTTAATAAAAATTCACGTAAAATAACATGAGTGGAACTAAGCAAATACACGACGCTGTAGGTATCAACTCCTTATATTTGCCATAGATATTACGCCTCAGTTCATGTGGGAAGTTCAGTAATTTGATATACAAAAACTTTATATTTGTTACTTTATATTTGGTAAGTATAGAGTTTTTTTATAGATATTCCAACGGAACAATACAAATGTATCTAGGTTAATTTTATGAACAGTGAATGCGTTGAATAATTTCAAGGTATAACATTTTTTTAACAAGGTTATCATTTATATCTTATAATGATATAAATAAGAAAATACTTAACTGAACATCGATTTTTGATCCGAGTTTACAAAATATTATGTTCTGAAAGAAATCTTTGGTAAACATTTACAGAACTTTTAACACTGTTATTCATGAAAATCTGACCACATTGATAAATAAACAATTTAAATACTAAGGTACTAACAATTTAAATACTATTAAGGTTGCTTTAATATTGAAGACAAACAATATGTTAACAACTAAAATAAACAAGAAGAGATTTCGACCGCTGAAGAGGTAGGTTATGTTAGGCCTATACTAGATACTAGCGTAATCAATTTATATTCCAGTCATAAGGTTTTGAGCTCAATTTGTAAAATATTTTACAATCATTTTTCTGTATTTTATTTAAGAAATATTTAGGAGCTATAAACTCTATGAAAATTCTTCTTTTTTAATACAGTACTTCATTTTTAAAGTAACTCTTACTTACAAATAAAAAAAAACATATTTAACAGTCATTTTACAATTTTTTTATTAAATTTCAATATATATTATTTATTAAATAAATCATTAAAATCATAAAAATGTTTCTTCTTACAGTGTATAAAATTAATAAAATAATGTATGTTTATTTGGAATTTATATCTTTAATCCTGTTGCTTAACTAAATAATGAGTCTATACATAATCCTCCTACAAATGCTTTTATCCGCTTCGAAATACTATAAAATATCTAATTTGAAAAAAATCCACGCATTGTCAGGTAAAAAATTTTCAGCTTATTAAAATTATAAGTGTAAAAGATAAATATATTGTTAAAATTTGATATTGCTCGTTAAAAAGATGTAAACAATAAAATGTTTTACGATACTCCATAATAATAAGAAAATACTATCTAGTTGATTCACTTAGCACAGAGAAAAGTAATTAATGATGTAGACGCTCGTGTGTCAACTGAACATGGTATTCTCTAACACTTTTTTACACTTGTACATGATTATACCTTCATTGATTTTGAACCAGCAATTTGCTATCGCTGTTTAAATATTAGTAGAAGGGATTTGCCGGTCCTGGCACAGGTCAAGGTCAGCGGTTGTAACTGGCAGGTGTGTGTTGTTGATTTGGGGGTTTTTTGGGGGGTTTGGGGAGGGGTTGGTAAGTGTGTCAAGGTCATCTGGAGGGGGTTTTAAAAAAGGTGGGGAGTCTGGGGACGAGTGGCGGGTGGGAGTGCGGCGGGAGCGGACGGGGGCGTAGGGCTGTGGGAATTAATAATTTATTTTAGGAAAGCCAAGTAGAATTTTTATTTGAAGCGGTGTCCAAGCGATGTTTGGCGGTGAGGGTCTGGTAAATGCCGATGGTGATGGCGATGAGCAGATAGAGGCATACCAACCACAGTACGCATTTGAAGAGCTTTAACAGCCGGATCATTTCTTCCTGATTTTGTGCTTCCAATTGTATTCTGTTAATTTCGAGTTTTAATTTATCGTCTTCCAATTGTGATGTGATTGAAAAGCCGTCCATCATGTTTGTGTCCAGGTTAGAGAGGAGCGGTGTAGATGGTGTAAAAGTAGGCGATGAAATGAGGAGAGCAAATAAGGGGAGGATATATATTTAATGTAAAGTGGTGGGGGGATTGAAAAAGAATATTTGTGTAGGACTAGCTTTAATCATCTGGTGTTGAATCGTGGGCGGATGAAGGACTGTTGTTTGGCATTTCTAATTCTTCAACATTATCGCTTTCCATCCTTTCACATTCTGGACAATTGTAGGTAATTTCAACAGTAATAGTAACTGTGTTGTTTGGCGTGTTTACAACATCGGTTAAAGTTTGAAAAATATCCTGTAAATCTTGTTGCGATGTTACTGCAAAAGTAGTAGTATTCTTTGCTAATTGAGGCTGGCTCATCGTTCGGCGGTAGGCAAACAAATGGTGAGCGACGGTAAGGCCATAAGTTGGTTCTTCTTCTTCCCCTGCACTGTTGGAAGATGATGATGATGATGATGAAAATATTCTGGTAGGATTCACATATTTTACTTTGATGTTGATCCATCTTAAAGGATACCTATCCATAAGTGTGAGTAAGTTGTGAAATAGAGTTTCCATCTCATCTCTTTCGGTAATTAAATGTTCAAAAGAAATAAATCTGTCACCCATGTTGGTGTTAGTCCAAGCAATGTAGTGTAAATGAGAAGTGTGTTAAAGGGTATATAGAATATATATTGTAAAATAAGTGGTGGGGATAATCTCAAGGTCAACCAAATAAAATTTTAAAAAAGAGCTGCAGTCAGTGACTACAGCTATACATCTGAAGCTTGAGTAGGATCAGAAGACCAATCTGATCTATATTTGCACAAATTTTTAATGCATGTACAAAAGTCGTCTTTATAATATGCATCACACTTTCGGCAATTAAAAAGTCTTTCTGGGTGAAATTTGAAACATCTTTGGGGACAGCAAGTGTGGAAGTATCTTGATTTATAAATTTTGAAGGTTTGCAATTCTGGTGGTGGTAGTTGTTTTGTTTTGCATTTGCAGTAACAGGATCCGAAGAATTCACATTTTCTACAAGCTAATCCGTCTACCATCCATCTTCCTTTATCGGTACATTTTTGTTCACAACAATAGCATGGTTTGTAGTCTTCTTTTTTCTTTTCCATGTTGACGGTTCTAAGTGGAGTTGGGAAATGAAGGTGTATAGTATAGAATAGAGAGTTTTATTAAAAGAAAAAAGTGGTGGGGGTAATTTCAAGGTCAACCAAATGGAGTTTTAAAAAAGAATGGGGTACAAATATTAAATAGTTGCGTACTTAAGATATAGGTTCGTCTTTCTTTTCTTCTTTCTCCTTTTTAATATTTACTTCATGTTCTTGTTTTTTTTGCTCTAGCCATTGCGACGAGATCTTCAGTGGATAGTGGATGTACTTCTGGAAATTTTAGAATTAACTTTGGTTGGAAGCCTTCTTTAGTTAATACATCAAGATCGGAGCTCATCTCTTCTACCGTTTGATAGTCCTTTCCAAATATTTTACCATTAAATTCAATCATCATTCGGTACAGCATAGTAGTTGCAGTTGTTATCGCTGCGGTTGTCAAAAAGCAAATGATGATTTAGTCTGGGTTGAATAGCCTTTTTATAGCGAAGCCTCAAGTTGATGGAGTATTGTTATTGTAATTTAACATTAGTAGTATTTGTGGAATTTAACATTATTTTGAGTAGAAGGGCTGGATGTTGTTGCCGTTTGTGGGGAAAAGTACACTTCATCATCGCAGTAGTTTTGTTTTGAAAACATCTTCTTATTTGTAACATAAACATCGGCATTTAAGTGATAACCGCCTGCGAGAAGTACTCGCAATTCATTAGTGAAATTGTCGAGTTGTTCAAAAGTTGTGATGGTGGAGGTATCGTATGATGCGCATTTGATTTTGAGAGACATGTTGTCGTCTAAAATAATTGGACAACCAAGGGAGATGTGTACAGCACGGAAGTCAATTGTAGACTGAGGAAATCCCCTTGAAAATTATTCCCTTTATATAGTTTTTGTAACTAGGTCAAGGTCATCTAAAATTATTTTTTTTTAAAAAGCAATATATCACCATGTGCAAAAACACATAGTGATATATTGCTTTTTATTTGTTATTTTTTTTATCTTTATTTATTTTTAAAATAATTCACAAAGGTGTACAAAAGTATTACAAATAATAAATTAGTTGTTGGCAGTAGGCATGACGTGAAGTGTAAGTTCCGTTGAATTGCTTCCGCTTGGACCGTGGGATGCCAAGTACAGAGAGCCGGGGTGGATAAGGCGTAGATCTTCGTTTTTCAGGAGGTGCACGAAGCGCTTGGGAAGAAATGTTTGAAATTTTGGTTCATCACCGGGCGTGTAGGGCGCTTCACTCAGTGTAACGTTGATGGCGTCCCCAACACTAGTTTCCATCTTCTTAATGGTGTGGATAACATAATGTTTTTCTTCTTTTAATTCTGAACATCTTTTAGTCGGTAAGACGGTAGATTTTGAATGTTTGTTAAATTGATCGACAAGAGATTGTAAAAATGTTTGTGACGTCATCTTTACTTTTTCTTCTTCTTATTTATTGTTGATATTATTCTTAGTCTTGCGAATCTGTGTGGGAGGTGTTGACTGTTCGGAGGCTAGAGTAATACTCATGCTGGGTCATGGTTGCGTTGTCGCTTTTATATCCTTCCCACCCCCCACCATTCTGTTGTAGATACGCATTCAAACGATAAGCGTTCTTTAAAGCGCATTGGGACTGCCGATGTTTAAATTTTTTGGTAGAGATACAAATGTTGGCAAAATGACACTGAAAATCTCTATCTACTTGCACATTTATCACTTCATGGTTTGTAAATGCTTGTATCCAAGCGGTTTTTTCCAATCCCTTTGTGTAGATAATTTTAAATTCCTTACAGTAATGATTCATAATGTGTGGCACCATACTGTAGTGGATGAAACCTTCATCCCATCTCAAGTTGTGAAAATGTTTCATTAACCATTTGTTTGTCACTCTTGCTTTAGTAGTTAATCTGTTGAACGGTATAGGAGGTTGGAATAAATAGTGATAAACCACAGATGTGTTCATGTCTAGAATAACTAACTCTTTAATAATAAAATGTCCGTCGTTACCACGAAACGCTTGAAATTCAATTATACCTCGTTTCACCTCCATTATTTGGTATTGGTTTGAAAATGAAACTTGTTTATTCATGACAAAGGTCGGTATCGGACTGTTTGTAAAATTATGGAGGTCGTCTTTTTATACTGCTGGTTGGTTGCTGCAAGATGCTTCTTCATTCATTTCTTGTGCTTCTTCATCTATACCGAAGTTAGTCTGATAGTTGTGCAACTGTCTCCACATATCAACTTCGTGAGGTATTCTATTGAAAATGGAAGTATCTACGAGACCGTATAGGATTGGTACATACGGTTGTCTATCCAATGTATCGGTTAAATATTCTTTTATGATCGCGCTTGAAAATATTAGTTGTTTTAAATATCTCGTGATAGGACCTGTAGCACAGCTGAGGGTGTAGAATTCATCTTTTGTAAGGTGTATTTTTATGTCATGTTTAGTTAAATCTCTAAAACGAACAATTTGTCCTCCTCGATGTTTTACTATATCAATTTCAATATTTGATTCTAGCAAACTTAATTTTGTTCTTCTTCCATATGTATTGTTACTTAAATAACATTCTAAAAGATGTAGATGCTTCATAAACGATTCCCAGGAAATTTCAGAAAAAAACACCATTTTAGATCCATGATTCAAAATAATAGTTGGTGAATACTCCAATGATTTTATTACTCCGGCAGATACGCTTTTTGTCATACATGATGAGATGGGATAGTAGATTCTAAGAAATACCTCTGCTAAAATATTGGTGGAAATAATGTCATCGACTTTTCTTTTTTTAATTCCTTTTTCAACTTCCTCTTCTTTTTTCTTATGCTTAAACTTGAGGAACTCATCCATTTCTTGTTCAATTTGTTTTTCTATATCGGAACTGTTGTCGGCTATAAGTGGTGTAGTTTCTTCTTCGTTAGTATTTGTATTAAGTGAACTCATTTTGCAAGCGATGTTTCCCATATGATGGTCAAACAAATAATGAAATTTTCACTTCTTTTTCCTCCTTTTATAACAATCGCCCCCACCTAAAAACCGTTTATTATAACACATTTTTAACTATTCCAGTTAGTGGGGTGTATGTTACTATTTCGTCATGTAAAATCAGACAATATGCCGAAGTACCTTCCGGTATTTTATCTTCAAATTCCATTTCGATTTTTATATCTACACTTGACGATTTTACTGATTCATTTTGCTTTGAGCAATCGATAACGATTATTGGAGCTTTTGAATAATACTGTTCAGGTGATAACAGTGGTGTATTAGCTTTTCCATAATATGACGATTGAAATCTTGCATACATATCGTATAAGATGGAATAACGTTTTTTGCTAAACATGACATTTAAATTGTCATAAGGAAAGAATTGAGAGTTTAGAAAAACTTTGCAATTCTTTATATTGCAATGGTCAAATTGACCTGCGTGTGCGGTTATAACATCTTTTCGATTGGTTTGAAAACCGAGTATTATGTACCTTGCTCGTTCCAAATAAGTAGATGTTTTAACAGTCCATGTTTGTCGTTCTGTTTGAGGTAATATGGGGTATTCATGGAATTCCCAACTTCTAAACGGCATTACAATATCACGGTCAGATTTTAACTTCTTTAACAATACGATTCTATGTTCATCGGCTAATCTTACATGAGGTACTCTCCACACGACTTTATTTAATTGTAGCTGCCATTCTAGTTTACTTTCTTCAGTGCCACTTGCTGCTAGTATCAAGTCCTTGTTAGTTGAAGATCTGAGTAATACCAATTCTTGTTTGACATTTATTATTATTCTTTTGTAATCTTCAGCGAATCCCAAAAGCAATCGTAAAGGTATGTGAAAATCAAAATGACCATTGGAATTTGGTGTTATGCTGTCTTTATCAGGGGTAACCCATCCGGCGGTGACTATTGAATTCTTTTCATGCGGTGTTAATGATGTTAATCCTTTTAGTGTTGTTGTTATACCAACCTTTTTTGTTGAATCAACTGTCACTCCTGATATTTCATATCTTATTTCGTCAAAAAGATATGCCATTGGGTTATTTATAAAAGGAACAGACGAACCGGTTTTTCCATCCAATTTTAATACTTGTCCCTCAATATATAAATAACTTTCACAGGGTAATGTGTAAATATCTTGTTGTTGAATGGGAATCCTTATTTCATCATTATTGTTTAATTTTGATGAAGTGTAAGGGTTGTGCGTGTGATATTCCTTCTCCCATAGGGTTTCGTCGAACGTCGGTCCTTGAGATATATCCAGAATGTCCATCGTAATTTAGTTTTAACCCAATTTTTTGTAGGAAACGTATGTTGTCCGGTGTTAACTCGTCCAATGTTGAAGAGCTATTGAGCTCCCGGCTTTTCCGTTGTGGTTTAAATGTTAATCCCATGTTATACTTAAGTTACCGCTTTTATGTGTAACCGTATTGTAATTGTTTCTTTTCTAAAGTCAACACTATTACCGTCCTGATCTGATATGTTCAGTACGATGTCTGAAATAAAACTGGTGTTTAATGGTAGGTATATAAGGTTTTGTGGCTTCTCAACTATTTTAAAACCAGGAGCTACTGTTGGATAAAATGTATGTAAAATATGTTGGTTTACCCCATCTCTATACGATCCGTGTATAATATTGCATGTTATATCAATACTATTAACCTTTAATATTGTTACTGTGGTATCACCCGTATGAGTAGTTCCGGGATCTAAGATTTTTCTTTTCTTATCTGAAAATCCGAGTAAACTACCGATTGAATTTTCTAAACTTAAATCTATATAATATTTTGAGGTAATTTCCGCTTTTAAAGTATTGTTGTTTCCTTTTATACAGATATTTTCTTCTCATAGCTGCTTCTGTAATAGCTGGTTTATATCATCTATTTCATATGCTCCTGTAGACAAGGTGATTATTTTTAATTTTGAATAATTTCCTTTTTCATCTTTACTTTCATAATAATGTAGTAAATTGTTTTTACCCTCTGTAATGTTGGGAATTGAATTGTAAGTAGTGAAATCTAATAATGCCGCTTCCCATAATCTATCTTTAGATAGACGCAATGCTAGGAAAAGAGTACTTTTTAATGTAGATGAATTTCCGCTCAGTGACACTGTGTACGATGACATCTTAAAGCTGACTGACACTTTTTGCTGAAAACTCCAAACATAAATGTCCGCATATTTCTGTATTGTTAGGTTGTTCTCTTTTATAATTGTAAAATATATTCTTAGAATTTCTAAAATAGTGTTGAAGTTCTTTAGGTGGTGGTAGATTGCCAAAACTGTCAAAATAATAAACGCTTTGTCCGAGTTTTTTATAGCATACCCAATGAGTTCCTGGACCATAGGAGGAATCTAAATTTACTATTCCAGTTTCATTTTTCCATATGTTTTTTGGTAATGCGTCTTTCATAAAAACTCCCCTAAAAAATGGTATCTTCAAACATTTTACATAATTTGATAATTGATGATTTGTTAAGGCTTTATTTGGAATTATCAATTGATTTTTCTTATTTAGTACACACGGTATGGTCTTAGGTATAGACCTGCTCCATTTTTTACCATTGACCAAACGGAAGTCTTCTTTGTCTTTGTTTTACGAGTTCTACGACGTCTCTTTTTAATGTTTCCACCTCTTTTAGGAGCTCTTTTCTTTGCAGGTCTTCCTCTTCGACGTTTTCCGCCACCAAATTTTGTTTTCGCCTTCATAGCTGTAGTTACTGCCCAAGCGGCTGCTTTTTCTGCAATACTTGCGTCACTTGATTTAACTCTTTGCCAAGCTTTTTCTGCTAGCGCTCTATCTGCTATTGATCTATTTGTTGAATCAGCAAACCTGGAATACACTATATCGTGTTCTTTGCAAGCTTGATCCAATTTATTAATTCCAGGATCCCCTCTTGCTAAACGTTTTGCCAATTTAGTTCCTGGTCCGCAATATTGATAACCTCCGGGCAGATGAAATTCGTATGGTAGAGCGTCTATTGCCCGATTTACAACAGCACCAACAGGAATTCGTTTGAGAAGGGATAACGCAGCCGATGTTATAACGACGACTGAGCTGTGCGATCTTCATTATGTTGTTTTATATATAACCGGCGTGTTTACTCAACGAGATGCTTTACATAAATGAATAACTTATGCACAATTTTTATATTTAAATAATTAATTATTCAAATTAATTATATATTGATTTATGATTCTATTTTTAATCCATAATTCTCGTTCATCGGGTTGAATCATCACATGACTTGTTGTACTAGCTATATGATTGTGGGTATCAATAAGTAAATTGCCCACTATTCTTATTAAACAATCTAAAGTTACAGCATCTTTTGGATGTTGAGGATCGTGTAACTGCATAATACGTTTATCGTTACACGTGTAAGCGGTCGAATCATTTTTTGATGTTGTTATAACTTGTCCAATAGTAGCAGCATCATTAAAATCTTCACCTGGTAAAATATTAATTATTTTCTTCATTTTAGCATCAAATTTGGTTCCATTGCGTTTATCCCAAGTTATTGTTTGTTTCACTGTAACACAATCATTTTCTTCATAACCAGGCATTATATTTTTTATTCTTCTATTATGACCTTCATATGTGCCTAATAAAGGACCGCCCGCAATTAATGTTTGTGCCATTAAAGGTACATCCGAACTTTTTTCACCAAATCTTCCATTTGTTATTCTTTTACCTCCCGCATCCCATTTATCATTACTTCCTTGCATTAAATCAAACTTTTCATTTCCATGTATAAATGTATTTCCTCGCTTTAGCACGGCATCTTCATGTTTTACAAAATTTGATGTTCCCCTTTTTAATTCTTTAGATAATTGTTCCATAGTAACAGCGTCTTTTGGTTGAGAACCAAATTTTACATTTGACAATGCTTTTCCATGACAATCTATTTTATCAGCATCTTGTAAAATACAGTTGTCCTTGATGTATTTCAGGTTTACAGCATCACCGTCTTCCTTTGGGTATCCAATGTCATTTATAATAAACTTATAAAAAGAAAATCCTCGTTGAGTCTTTTCCGGTATTATAGAATGTAAATATTCTTTATTAACTGAATCTTTATCATTTTTTGGATTTGCCACACTGGTTATCCTATGATTTCCAGCATCATATGTTTGTCCATCTTTTAAATTGTTACCCCACTGCAATTTTAAAGTGTTTGAAAGTTCAGATGATAAATACTCTTTAGTAATTGCATCAGAACTGTCAGTTGGTTTACCAACATTAATTATTCTATGTGATTTAACATCGTAAGTATCCTTAAGTAATTTTAATGATGTTGAAGTAGCTTCTTTTACTGTCTTTAAATTTGCTCCATCAGTATCTTCTTCTGGATCTTTAACTAGTTTTAAACGTTTATTACTTATGTTATAGTCACCTTCAGGTGTTTGCGGCAATCCACTTCTTTTTCTGTCTTCTCCAACTTGCACTCCTAACGCGGAGTACCGTCCAAACTTGTCGACGCTCATGTTAAAAATGATACATTATATGCTTGCCGTTCTTTTATATTTGCGGACAATTATACGACGACACCTCGACTTCTGAGTTCATCAACTAGAGCCACCCATTCGTTATTTAAACCTGTATGACCGGCTTCCATAGCTTCATGTAATAGTCTCATTCTGTCAACTAATTTATTAATGTCTTTGTAATAAATTACATTGGTATTGTACAGATTTTTCATCAGTCCTTTGCCAGATGTTGAAGTATCTCCTTTACTCTTTTTACCATGTTGTTCAAGAAGTGATAAATCCATAAGTGATAAAGATTTCCTTTTTAGCGGTTGTTTCACTGCTGGTGCGGTACGTAATGTTGGTAGTTTTCGTGGGGGAAACAACTTTTTTATAACAATGTTATATTTTGTTGCGCGTGAACGATTAATTATTGCATCCTTTGAGTAATTCCTTTTATGTGCATTAGTATTTTGTAAAATTTCCTTAAAAGTATTTAAATCTTTGGTTGAATATCTCAATGGTATGTTTTTAAAAATTAATTCATATAATCCTTTTGTTCCCTTTTATTTATGCTCACCAATAATGATATAATCGTCTTCAGTTATTTTAAGTTTTGAATCACCTATTTTTAATTCATTCCCATCAATTCTTGCTCCGTATATGTGTGATTTACTTAAATTAGGGTTTGATTTTATATCATGTAGCATTTTTAAAATATATTTTCTTCAGAGAGGTCCGTGTTGTAATATATCGCTACTCAATTGAGTTAAATTTGGAATAGATTGTTCTGCTTCAGGTATTGGCTGTTCTTCTTCCTTTTCAACAATAGGTTCTTCTTCTTCTTTTGTTTCTTCTTGGTCACTAGCGCTTGTATATGAATCATCATTGTCTTCTTTTTTTAATGCTTGTACTTCTTGTTTAGAAACTGGTAGTAAAACATCTCCTTCATAACGAGGTTTACTAATGGTTTCTGATATTTGTTTTAAAGGTTCTGTAATAGGTTTAAATGTAGTCTCTAAAAATTCTTCTCTTTCGCTTATACCCATCCTTAAGGCACGGTTTTTTATCCTAATAGAATCACTGAGTGATTTTATTTCTTTCAATAGTTTTTCTTGATTTACCATGTTTACACTATGAAGTCTCATTCATTACTAGACATACCGCTATTCATTTAATGGATTAATACAAATCTATCTAACCCTATTCGATACCTTCCATCTTTTATAGCTTCATCTTTCATAATAACAAGAAATCCATACTTTTCAGCCCATGCTTTGCCGCACATCTCTTTAAATTTATCAAATGTCATATCGGCATTCACATGATCGTTATATATATGTTTCAAATTTGTTTCATCTTGCTTTAATATTATCAACAAATTTGCATTATCTCTTATAAGTTGTTTTGGAATTTTACTATAGGTTTGACCAATGTAAATACTGTCAATATTATGATGTCTCCCCATTGCGAAATGACTTCTTATTGTATCATGATTCTCACATGACACATCGTCAAATATAAATATAGAAAATGGTTTAGCTTCATTTGGTTGCATAATAGTTTCACTAGCATTAAACTTGTAAAAATTTACTTCTGGCACACTTGCTAATACCTTATCTAACAACTATCTGGTATTTAGGTTGTTGCAAAGATTTTGAGAAAATGTATATGTTATTAAAACGTAGCCCTTTTGGATTAGTTATAAGGTTAAAAACAACATTTGTTTTTCCACAATTAGAAGGGCCAGTTATTAAACATCTTATAGAGTTTGGTAGTAATTCACCATGTTTACCATGGTTTAAATTGTTATTATCCACTGTCAATTCATCTATATTATTAATATTAAATCGTTCTTTTTGCTGTACAATATCCATCTTGTTTAAAGGTTAAACACATAATGAGTTATTAAAGTATTACACCAAGTCTTTTGTAGGAATCCAAGAATCTTCACTCCTATCAAATCCCAACCAACGGACTTTAACTTTATCCTTTTTTCTTTGTAAAACTTTTTCAACAAGATATACATCACCTACTGTCGATTTTAATAATTCATGACCATAGAATCCGCCTTGAGGTAGTTCACCTTTGTTATCCTTTAAAATGTAAGTTTCTGGTATTGTCGGCTGCACTTTGTAGATTGTAAATATTTCGTTAGTCCAATTTGGTAAATATCTTTTACTAAAAACTCCTTTATATTTACTTATACGTACTTTGTCGTTAATTTTAAACTTTTTAGGTTTTAATTTTTCAATTTTAGGAGTAGTATTTTTCTTAATACGCTCCAAAACAAGCTTAGCATTATTGCTATTTACTTCAATAGGTTTCATACCAATAGTGCGATGAAACTTGTTATTGTATTCTTTTATAAGCTTCGGTAATATATCGTACCACACGTACGATCCTCGTTTAGAAAATGTTTTATACATTGCTCCTTTTAATGTTCTGTTGAATCGTTCAATTATGGAAGCTTTAACTTCCGAATTTGTAGAATAATGATTTATGTTATATTTTTTCATTAATACTGTAAATTCTTTGTTAAAATATTCTTTTCCATCATCAGTTTGTAAATGTTTTATGACAAATTTATTTTTCTTTATAGCTGCTTCCATAGCTTTTGTTACACTTTTCCCAGTCTTATCCTTGAGTGGTATAGCGTCAGCAAGCTTACTAAAACAATCTATAATTGCCAATATATATTTAAATCCCTTATTTAATTTACTATGCGGTATCATCTCAATGAGATCGGCTTGGTAAAGATCGTTCATTCCTTTAATAATTGCATTTCTTCTTGGAAACTTTCTTCTTGCAGGCTTATGAAGTTCGTTTACAATTTTATCCTTTAATCCTTCCATCTTCAGATGTTGTTTGTACACCGCTTGAGAAAATACTAATCCTCAAAATGGTTTATCACCTTTTATATTATTAACAAATATGGGTCAAGGCCATATTATATTTGTGTAAAAAAGAGGGAACATGGCATTGAACTTGCCATGCTCCCTCTTTTTTACGGAAAGGAAAAGGAAACAGGTGGAAGGACGAAGAATAGGTTTTATTGGTCGATAGGAGTTAAAGAATAATGTCCAAAAGGTAGAGTGTGTATATTGTCTTCCCGGATATGTCTCTTATCATTCTTGTAGCTGAGTCCCCACTTAGTTTGCTTGACACTGTAGACTTGATGATTAAAGCTTCTTATTGTATTAAAAGTTGCAGTTGTTTCCATGCTTTCAAATAAACATCTTTTAAAATGTTCAAACTGTACATTCTTCTTTAAATATGATGTTTTTATACCTTTCGCCTTCTTTACAACTTGGTGTTCTTCTTTTTCACTAATGTACAATTGAAAAGAATACAGTTTGGACATTAATGCCACAATTTCTTCCATAGGTGCACCATTTGTTTCATCTTTAAATTTTCCTAAAACCTTCTTGTTTATTCCATTGTCGTAATTAGGGTGATGTTGTGGGTAGTCAGAAAAATCAAAGTCATTTTTATAAACAAATGTGCGTAAATCTTTGTACATATCATTGGTTATAATTTAATAGATGAATGCATCGGTATCCATGTATGCTATTCCAATATTATCTCTACCATAAAATTTCACCATTTTATTATAATGAAAATCATACATGTGAGTTTTTGATATGTCTAAAATGGACATTCCAACATATATGGGTCGATCCATTTTAATTGAAATTTTATTCATAGAAACGGCTACAAGGTTTTCATTAATAATTATAGAAGATGCAAAGTTTGGTTTTTGCACCAATTTCTGTAATTTTGTTGGATCAACAACCAATCTTAAGTCTTTGTGATTTCTTTTGTTTTCTAATGTTTTACCGAATATCGCATTGTTCATTAATTTAAAGAAATCTTTTTGAAAATTGGATGTTGCTGCAGTTCTTCTTCTTGTGTTGTTATCTATATAAGATTTTAACCAACAGGATTGTGAAAATTGCAGTACTTTATTAATTTTTGTAATTTTCAATCCCATCTCTAGCGCTTGCTGTACTGTCCAATAATGAGCTACATACCTAGTCTTATTGTTAAGTGTCATCATCAATTTCGGCCATCTACCAGTGGGAGATATTTCTGTTTTTGCTAATAGTGGTAGATCATAATGATGGTCGTGGAGATGTTCTGGGTATTCAAAATCAAAGTCAAAGATGTAGCCAATATCCCCATATTTAGGGATATCAGCGATGTTATTGATTGAATTTGGATCAACCCATTTAAAATTGTCATATGGAAGAGGATTCGACATGGCCCATCCGTACAGATTATTTGCATCAAAATAACCTATAAATGTGCTAGGTTGTGATGCGTCGTAATTTGGAAGATATTTATTGTTTGCTTTTACATATCTAGTTACACTTTGGGTTAATCCTCCTCGAATACCGGATTCAATCATCAACACCATGTCTATGTCAGTTAATAGTTGAAGTTTGCATTTTGTTTCTTTTAACATAGCCTGCCATGCCAATACGGGAGCTTTGTACGAATGAAGTGGGTCTAATCCATATGCTGTAAAACAGGTGTTTCTAAATTCTTCCATTATGTCGCAGAGTAAAGTCACATCTAATTTAACATAAAAATCTGAATATTCGCCTAAGGTTCTTATTTCTAATTCATTCCATACTCTACAAGCGTGTTGATAATCCTCTTCACTGATGTCCTCTTCATGTAATTTATTCTTAAAAGCTTCTTTAGGTGGAAGTGACGTTTCTTCAAATTTTTCCAAATTGTCAATGTAATCATAAGGAAAAACACCTTTACGAAGAACTAAATCTAATTTATCATTGTTTACAATTTTCTTTGTTTCTATTAAATCTTCTTTTCTAAGATTTTCAGAAAGTTTCGATAAGTTGCACGGCGTAAACCGGTACGAATCTACAAATTGCAACTTCATATTTCCAATTTTTTTACTAAAGGTTATAAACTTTTCAGTTGTTTCTGCAAGAACATCAATTGCACCATCATCTCTCCCCAATTCTGGTATTATAAAATGACCATCATAACCGCTAAGGTTATGCAATATTACAGGAATTCTTCTGGTAATCTTATAGTTTATGTTGCATGCATTACTTGCTGCACCCCTATAATATCCTGTAAGATGATCGTGATCTTTAACTTTATAGTTATTTAAAGTAAATTCATTTTTACATAGAAAACAGTGGGTAGCATTTTCATGTTGAATTTCCTCTTCTTCCTCCATTGGTATAATTGGTACTATATTATTATACAAATTTTCAACATGGCCAGCTATTTCATATAGATGATTTAAAAATGTTCTGGCAACATCTTCACCACGATACACCACGGGTTTTGATGACAATCCATATGCATTCAAATGTTCTTCAACCAATGTGGATTTAACCAATAAACAAAAACTGTTAGGCTTGTGCATTTGATATTTTATACTCTTCCTTGCTTCAATGTTTTCATCTTCAATTGGAACAAGTGTTGATTCAAAATCGGCATATATTACTATAGGAATGCGATACTGATGGAAGACTTTTTCAAACTGTAAATATGATTTATTTAATGGTGGTAGAATAATCTTAGCTTCAAAATTTTCATTACACAGTTGTTTGTGCTCCAGTAACCAATTTTGTCCTCCATTTCTATGTTCTTTAAAACAAAAACATCTTTTACAAATTATTTTTCTATGTTCACTTCTTGATAATTGTTTATTGACAAGTTTTTCAAATGATTTTATCCATACATAGTGTGATACTTCATCCTTTGTAATTAATAACAAATCCGTATGGTCTGCAAGTTCTTTTTTACCACTTTCAAAGGATACACCTTGTTAGAACTGTCCAAACCAAATACATTTACAGATATTCCAGGGTTTTGTTTTTCAAATTTAGAAATATCCTTCAAGGCTACCGGATAAGACACACCTTGAAAGTTATATCTGTATCTATAGTTCTCATATTCTTCGCTGGGTCTTTGTGCATTGCGTAATATGAATTTTGATGTCATTGCATATCGGAAACATTCTGTATCATGATTTTGAACATTTACACATGATTTTGTTTCTTCAATCCTTTTTGGAAGAGCTATATAACTGCTCCCCATTACCCCATATCCATGCTTGTGAACTCTAATATCCATACTTACTACACTAACTAAACTCCAACCTGATCCTCGTCCTTCATGTTCTTGGATTTTATTGATGATCTCATCAAAACATTCTTCTACTATTGAATTAATATCTGAACTACTCATGATGGTTCTGTTTTTAGTTATAAATCCTCTTGGTGACAATTCTTCTTCAACATTTATAAACATAGCATCCAATAACAAGCCAAATTTAATAAAATTTAATCGTTTTAATTCTTCTTTTAAAAGTTTAACTACAATGGTTTTTGTTTCAGCAAGAAATTTGTCTAATTCTAAATTTTCATTTTGGATTTTGTGATGTGTTACTACTCTTCCGGGCAATGCATGAATACTTAAATTAGGTAATGCATTAGATGGTCCCGCTGTTTCTTCTTCTTCTTCTGCAGATGCATTTTTATTTTCATTTTGTGTTAAATTTTCATTTATATTATGATATAACTCCTTATGAATGTCTAGCAATATTTCATCTTCATAAGTTTCTAAACATATATCACAACGATGCATTTTAGCGATGTTTATCCTATGAAATTCGGCATATAAATGAAATGCATCTTTTTCATACCTCCTTTTTATGCTGTATTACCCCACCACTTTTTACCCCCACCACTATTTTTAATCTTCTTCTTCATCTTCTTCTTCTTCATATGGAAATAATTGTCTCGCACAAAAAATTAATCTTCCACGTATTGATTCCAAATCTGGATCGTGACTGGATGTTGTAGTTTCATTATGAATATTTTCAAATTCCAATGATGGTGTGTATTCATTCTCTGTTAACTCCATTTCTACATCTTCACTCCCTTCATTTATTAATTCTTCTTCCATACTGTTAACACTATCTGTTTCTGAACTGTCACTATCCACATCTTCTACGCCAAACTCCTTTTGTAAAATTTTACACAATATTTCTGCAATAGGTTTACTTGGATAGTCGGTGGTATCCACAGGAGCCATGTCGATTAAATGAAAGAGCTTCTTTCTCGTAGCTGCTTTTATATAAATTATTTTATTAGGTCAAGGTCAACAACACTTAAAGCGAGAATGGGGAATAGAGCACTAAGTGGTATGTTAGTCCATTACCACAAAGTGATCTATTCCCCACTCTCTAATGCAAGTCCAATTAATAACCAATTTATATTCAATATTTTTTGCAGTTATAATATTCAATAATATATTTCAATAATATTTTGCAGTTTCCTTTGTTTAACTTTTCTTTATTGATTGTCTTTAATCACACAGTTCATAGGTTCTTCTTTTTCTTGGTGAAACAATTGTTTACGTTCATATTCCAATTGACGTATTCTTTCATTTTTTATAGTCAACTCTATAAGAAGTTGGTTGATGTAGTCAGCAGCCATGTCGATTGTTCTGGTTCTTACTTCTCCCAATTTCACTCCTGGTATTAGCCTCTGTAGTTTATAATATTTTAGTTTTATTCTTGTTTCTCTTGCCTTTGCCATTTCTTTCATCTTCATTTTTTGAGAGTCCGCATATTGTTTTTTATTCTTTTCACTTAATGAAAGATCCAAAATGATGTTTTCACTATTCATGTTGTCTTTTCTTATGTTATGTTAGTAAACGCCTGTTTAGGATAAGAATGACTCCAACCGAGCGTTGGACTTCTTTTATCTAGTTTCCCCCACTCAATTACCTTCCCCCACCATGTTTATTTAGGTCAAGGTCAAACATAATTAATGCGAGAACGGGGAATAGAGCACTAAGTGACATGTTATTCCATTGCCACAGAGTGATCTATTCCCCGCTCTCTATTCTACAACTAATTTTTTTTTACTTTTATATTTTATTATTTTTTTTGTATTTTTTTACCCATCATTTTTTTACACAGCAGGAGGTTGGTACTTCACAGGAGAGTCTCCATCAATATCATTAAATGCGTTCCATGCATAAGTAGCAGGAAGATCGCTTGGCTCCATCTGCAGAACAGGGAGTTCATTTGCCGGATTCCATACATTTAGATTTTGTAGCTCCTTTAGTTTATTTTCCAATACTTCAATTTTACCCAACAGTTCTATTATGTACTTGTTTGCAGTCCTCAATGTATGTGCTCTTGTACAGCCTACCAGTGGCGTAACTGATTTTTACGGGCCCCCCTGCAAACTTATTTCCGGGCCCCCTCAGATAGGTCCAAGCACCGGTTATCTCTGTTTCCCACTAGTAAATCAGTGTCAACCAATGGTTAAGGTGGTGGTAGAGTTCTTTTGATTACTTATCTTTTACAAAAAATATATATTTAGACAAAGTTAAAGTATTAATGCATGTACAGTTATTGTAACAATGCAGCCGCAAGGAATTTACTGTATTTAAAAATTTGTATAGCCTGCTTTTATTATAGGCCTACAGTCTATCCTTTTAAAGAAATTAAGCCTATCTGATTGTTCTATAAATTTACCCTCTCTTGGATATATTATGAAATATTAAAGTAACAAAACTCAATGTAGGCTATCTTATTTGTGTTTTATTTAAAGTAAAGGGTTAACCGAGACTTGCTTGTTGGTTTTAAATCACTTTTATAACAATATCATGGCAATTAGGCTTTGCAGTTAACGTCAACTATACAGTATACCTTTCACAGGTGACAGCTGTTCCAAAACCCATGCTTAAAAGTAGCAATATTTTATTTTTATTTAACTTTTTTTCTTTGACTTGATGGTCAATAATGTTGTTTAATAAAATTACAATTATTAAACTTAGTTAAAAATATATATTTTTTCTGGGGTTTAGGCTGTTTCTAAACTTATAATTGCGCTTGGACCAAAAAACTTCCAAATAAAAAGTTTACAAAACCTACCTGCTACATTTAGATAGATGGAAAGTACATCCACCACAGATATTCCTCGTATTGTAGTGTAGTAGGCCTATTGTTAAGCTAACACCAAGGATTCTTAACTCTAAGCACAACGAATAACACGTGTCTTAAGAAGGAAAAAACAAATCCAATATTTAAAGTAATTAATGGCATTATTGTTATCGGCATTTACAGTGTTTTTCTTATAAAAAATAAAATCCCCAAGCTTAAAATTAATTTCCAGTTTTCTTCCTTTTAGTGAAAAATGTTTTTATCGCTATTCCTCAAAAGTAGGCCTATTGGTTTTGTCTTCATTGGAACTTCTCAGCACTTACGGAGTTTTGGGAAGCAAATTATTTGATTACCGTACCTCTGAAACGTACGTGTCTCGTTCTCTATTACTTAGTTTACTTAAGCAAATAAGATTTTCTTGGTACATTGTGCTTCATAGATAATTTTTCATTAACTTTAATTTTGAAAAGGATTCGAAAATTAAATTGCCGCAACACACAGCGCGACGAGTTGCATGGCGTGGCGGGCAGGTTGAGCCGACAAGAGCTAGTGGCTAGCGGGAGACCAGCAGTCTGCCGAAAATCTAACTAACTGTAAAAATATTTTGATATTTTATAAAAGTTACATTCCAGGCATTTTGAAAACATAATGGCACCATATAAAATGTAAAATTGCTATAACATGAGTAAAAAAATTATTTAACATAAACATATTTCCCAATACACGGGCCCCGTCCGCGGGCCCCCTTAGCTGCGGGCCCCCTTAGCTGCGGGCCCCCCCGCACCGCGGGGTCTGCGGGCCCCTCTGTTACGCCCCTGCAGCCTACGTCCAATGAAGGTACTAAAAGCTGCATTTGATACAATTCAGTTTTCTCTTTTATATGACGTTCCTTAGCTAAAATGCTCAATTCCGGATGTGTTATAGGTTTACCTTTTCTTGACAAATTTACAGTCTTCTTTGACAAATTAAACGGTTTTCTTTCACTTGTTGAAGGAGTTGAATAGTCCCGAGATTCAGTCATTTTTCTATGATGTTCTTCTTTTAAATGGTAGTAAGCGAATAACTCCTGCTGCGTATAAACCTTGTTTTATACACAATTCCCCCACCATATTTATTCTCCCTCTACCAAGTTCTTTAAACATAAAACCAAACTTCTAATTCCGCGTTAACATTGTTGTCTTTTAAAAATTTAACAAAGTCCGAGTTGGAAGTTGACATATCTCTATTTCTTAAATAGTCTCTTACTATGTCTTCATCCCCTTCCTCTAAAATGTAACAAAATACCTTCATTAGAGTTCCATTATCTTGTTTTGAATGAATAAAATTTGAAACCGTTGTCCACTCCTCTTCAACTATTTTAAAGCTTGTCACTTCTAGTTCAAAATTCATTTTTTTTTTTTACTAAATTACAAGTTACTTTTTGAAACAATATTACAAGACTAAAGAAATTGGTGTACATCGAGCAACATATATAACCAATACCCCCACTTCTATTTTCCCCCACCATTCAATAAATTTCCCCACCATAGTGTTACATTAAACAGTTTTTTTTTTTTTTAATATGATCTACACCTAATAAATCTAAATAACAGTTGTGCACAGATTGTACATTTTTCATTCATGATTTCAAACCTTATTAGTGGTGCCTTAACACGATGGTCTACATATCCTCCTTCAAGATCAAATTCATCCCAATCATCTATAGCTGCTCGTGCACAATCTTGACAAAGAGTCGTCCCATCTGCAAATTTATAAGCAACAATAATGCCAAACCCGTAATTTTGTCTTCGGTATTCATGAATAGCTTCTCTAATGCTGTTTGGAATAACACATTCTCCTGATCTTATTATATGGTTAAATAAAAAACCATCACAAATAATTTTCCTCAAGCAAAGTTCAAATAGAGTATCCACCATGTTTTATAAAAGAGATTAATATTTCAACTGAAGTGTTTACACATGTTACATCCGTCTTAAATACTTTATCCCCACCATATTTTATATATGTCAAAGTCAAATTATATTAATGCGAGAACGGGGAATAGAGCACTAAGTGACATGTTATTCCATTGCCACAAAGTGATCTATTCCCCGCTCTCTATTCTAAATCTAATTTTTTTATATATTTTTTATTTTATTAATTTTTTTATTATTTTTGTTTTTTATAAGTTTATACAGATGTTTAAACTTCTTTCTTCAAATTCCCAATATTTCATTTCCTTCTTCTGCACCTTCTTCAACTACGACTTCATTATTTCCATTTTTCAAGAGCAATAGTTCATTTTTCAATTTCTTCATTTCATCTTCTAATTTTGTAATTTTAGACTCTCTATCTTCCAATAATAATTTCAAATACTTAATATAACTACCAGCCGCATGTACAGTCTTTACTCTGTTTTCTCCAAGATGCATGCCTGGGATTTGGATTTGTAGCCTATAATACTCCATATTAATATTAGACTGAATTTGTCTTGCTTGTTCGCTTTTCTTCCTTCTAGCTTCGGCTTCTTCATGAGAGGCAGCCAAGTCAGACAAAATTGGACGATACATTGTTGGTGAATGATTTTACAAGAGTGAGAGACTATCCGGTTCAACAACACATTTATCTACTTTCCCCCACCACTATCCCGAGTAGGCCAAAAATGTTGAATACATATTTCAATAGTTACACTGGCACCATTTTCAACTAAAAATTTATAAAGAAAATATGGATACTCACTGGGTTTACTATTCATATTGTCCATCATAAAGTTAAACGCCAATCTTTCCGAATATTCATTGTGATATTTTTCAGTGACACCAATTAACATTCCTTGTTTTTGAAATTTAAAACCAATGTCTGGAATTTTTTTACAATCCTCCATGTCTAAAAGTGGGAAATAATATGTAAAGGAATTTACCGGTGGAACCCAGGGTTCTTCCTTACAAAAAGCTTTAAACATTGCTTCTCGGTCCTCCATTATGAAATGATTTTTAAACTGTTTTCTTTCCTGCTTAAATAATCTAACCCCCCCCCACCATTTTATTCAGATTCTTCTTCTTCAGATTCGGTTAACTCTTCCGGTTGATGCATCATTGATATATTTCCAGTTTCATTAGTTGTTTCTTGGTTTAAATTTATAAATTCTTCTACTATTTCTTCTATTAACTCTCCAAATGTAACATTCATCTCTTGTTCTAGTTCTTCTTGTTCTTGTATCTGACGATGTGTAATAATTTCAGTAATGTATATAAAGGTAGTAGCTCTTGGAGACATAGTTTAATAAAGTGTATGGCTTTACTAACAACACAGCATATAATGAATAAAAAACCTGATCAACTCTTGCTTTTATAGCAAATATGGGGAAGGGGAAAGGGGGGGGGGGATCAGTAAGAAAAACACCAACATATCATTAGTCCGATTCAGAGTCTGAAGATTGTATAGGGGATATCAATGTATCAATTGACGAATCTAAAATGAATGTTTCAATTGCTTCTTTAACAATTT